>CM052089.1:4458882-4475125 GCA_028453745.1 Agapostemon virescens
AAAAAAACAATTATTACTACATGATGTAACCAGTCCTATCAAACAACTTTTGTACGGACACATTTTTAATAACTACAATTCCTTCCGAGATATCCTGCTGTACTCACTTAACCGGGACACCCTATACATTGATTTGTAATAATAACGAGACTGCATCTATTACAACTTCATATAATTGTTATTGTAACATGTACGTTATTAAAGAAGTACATCCAAACATTTCTGATGAAAACATTTTTATAACATCAATAACTGCGAAAGAAAAAACTAGGGACCAGTCAAAATGACTGGCTTGGTAGTTCCAGTGTTAAAGAATTTATTCATTGAAGCAGATAATGCGATAAAAATTGTACGAGGTTTATATAAATAATAATATGGATAACAATTAACACTAATCTTACCGATAGCCAGTCAAATGACCGGTGTCAGATTATTTATGCAGCAATTATCGAAGTTATAAAATTGCATTCATAGAATTCGATTCAATAGATTTCTTTATTCAATTCTATATTGTAATAATAATCGCACAAAACCTAAATAAATTAAAACTTATCATTTTTACAAAACAATATACTGCAGCTAATATCAATACTCGGTAGGTTTAATGTTAAATGAATAAATCAAGTTTCAAGATGATAACTTCAATATAAATGTTTGAACAACTGAGGTTTAACTGATACGGTGATTGGCAGCGGTACGTACGTTCCAGCGGTTGTTATATTCGAATTTATATGTTACAGTCGAATTTTTATATTTTCCGTGTCTCGCCTTATATGAGCCGTTTATTTTTAAAGTGACCTGAGTCCATTTATACTTAAATTGAGATATTTAAGGGTTTGTGTTTCAATGCAATTAAAAATATACGTACAGAATACTAATGAGTCATACTGCTTAAATGTATCTAAAGGTGTTAAATTTATAGTTCCTATTAAAATAATGGCAATTATGAAGTGAATAATATGCGTTTTCTTACCAAGAATGGAGTTAAGCCACTTTCAAAATTAACAACCAGATTCGTTATAAAATTTGAAGGAACCCAAGTCCATTCAACATAATTTAAGATGCTTCAAATTGAAAAAAACAATACTCAATTTATTTTACATATCTTTACAACACTTCAAAAACATAATTCATGCGATTCAAAACATTTTTTACAAACATAAATTACAAAACAATTTACTACTCATCTACATTTTGTGTGTGTGAAAGGGATTTGAAGAAATAATGATGTTCCGGTGGTATATATCGTAATAGGTCAATTATGTCCTTGAATTTTGCTGTTGTAATTTGTCTGATATTTTTATACAGTGGTGTCAATACAATATTTTCGAACTTTCTTGGTCTACCCCGACGTGGTAATAAATTCGGAACTTTAAAATTTTCGTTCTCATTCATTGATGTCTTATAGAAAATTGTATTTGGTTCATTTCTGACAAAATGCATCCAACATATTTTTAACCAGTTTATTAATCCTCCGTTAGAATTCTTTACCGTTTTAAAAATCTTTGTTTTCGAAAACTTTTCAAGGTACAATATTTCCAGTTTGAGTACAATATCTTTTTCCTGAATTTCGTTTAATCTTTCGCACTTTTTGGATGTATGTTTCATCAATCTTTTCTCCATTGTTATCTGTATCTTCATCCCCTGAAGACGAATATTGTTCTATAATTTTCTTTCTTTTTCGATTTTCTTTTAAATCATTAGTTACTAATTCTTCTTCACTATCTGAACTAAATTGTCTTGTCGTTTTGTTCTCCCCATGGGTGAAATAATTTCTAAAATTTAATATTACATTTTAAGTTTTATATTTAATTGTAAGTTCATAATATGTATATTGCGTAAATGTTGTTTAACTGCATTAATTTAACGTACTCATTATTCAACTAATGCAATTGTCTAAAAACTGAGGTTAACTTGTTAAATACTAATTAATTAAAATTACCTTCATCACTGCCTTCGGACATTATCAATGATAAATATCTTAATTTAAGTATAAATGGACTTAGGCCACTCTCAAAATAAACGGCTCAATTATTAAACTAACTCTGAAAACTTATGTGTCCAGAATTATCGTATTCACTCGGAATATAAGTAACCTTAAATACTTTATTGATAGATAACTTGAAGTTGTACATGTAACCACGGGCAACTGCAAATAATTGACAAATGGACTTAAGCCACTTTCAAAATAAACGGCTCATATAGTAAATTGATAGCTCAAAGGACGCACCAATCAGCGATTAGCATTTTCCCGCAAGGACATGTGCCTCAGTCCTAGTTTTCTGTTATTCTCCAAAATTCGCGTGAACATCGATGTACCTCGTCAATGACTAGGTACGACCCTTATAAACCTGCTGGTCATTTCTTCCATATATTTTCCCAAGATATTCTTTTAGGGTTTCTTAAAATTACATTGAAAGGTCTGTCGATGGTATTAAAATACATTTCCTCATTTTTCCTTGATTTTTTCGCTGTACCTATGAATTTTGTGTTGTTCTGCCGTAGCATGTGTACTAACAGGACAGGTCTAACAAGATTATATTCATTTATAAAATGTTCATGGTAATTGAAAATATCTGAAATGAGAGTTGACAATAAATTTACTCTGATCGTCTTAATGTTCACTTTAAACCGTGCTGTACTTAATAAAAGATTTCGATCAGCCTGCTAACAACAGAATGATCTGAAGCAATTTCCATGGCTCATCCTGTATACATTGTGTTGCGACAGCGACACCGAAGGTAGCACGTGCTTTACTTTGTCCTCGGCAAATTAGCTAGCATATCCGAAAAGCATGCAATAAACTATTTAAAATCGGTTTCAAAGGAACTAACCAGTTTACAAGCACCATAAACGGCCGATTGTTATCCCGACAGACTGACACCACGTGTGACGCACCCAACGAAACGACAAACAGCCAACCAACAATAAATCACGATATTCCTGCATTGACAGTTTTATACTCTTTCAAGAATACTCCTTTTATCGCTCCTACAACTAATTAAAAATCCACCTTAAACTACCCTTCACCAATCATGATCAAACCGAGGTGACGACGGACAAAACACGACAAGACCGAGATAGAATTTGTTGAAGCTCGCGTAGCTGATTTTAACGTAGCTTCAAACTGTGCAAGTACATCTACAATTGTTACTGCCGGCCGGGAAAACCCGCGCTCCCACTACCCCCGACGCTGCAAACAAAGGGCAAAAATAGCGAACCACCATTGGCCGACACTTGGTCACCAAACCTGTATATAAGCAGCTCCTGTATCGACATACATCAGATCCGATCGGTCGGCTCACGCTGACGCTTGTACATACTCGAACACGCAGAAATAAACTTCCACCCAAAAGTACAAGTTGGTCGGGTCTCATTTCAACATACATAAAGCTCCTTCCCATTAATTTGCGCCGGAGCTAGTACGTGCTCTTACAAAGAATCGTACTTGAGCGACCGACTCCCCGAACTGCGGGATGGACGCTGTTGCGGTCTGTGATGGATTTTTCAATCCGTCAGACTTTGGCAGTTTGCACGTGGTGTGCCGACTAAATTTTTAATGATTAACTAAACTTCTCGAAGGACTATATATAACAATGTTCACGAGGTTCGAAGTACTGACTGAGGCTATCTAAGACTAAGTATCTATGTATCTAATGTCTGAGTATTCAACTATATGTCTAAGTATTCAACTGTGTGTATTCGACTATATGTGTTCAACTATGTGTAATCAACTCTATGTGTTCAACTCAATGTAATCAACTCATGTGTGCAACTCTGTCTAGACAGCCACGAGTTCGTCCTGATAAAGGCTTGTCCCTACTCTTTCCGTTGATCATCCCTTCTCTCACCAGAAGTCGATGGACCAACGGAAGTCTATGGATATTTTCTGGGCCTTACGATTCGCTGGGCGGGCTGTACAAGTGACAACAATCGAAGGTAGATGGTGTGGATACTGGAGGCATTTTCAGGGTTGACCAAATTTGCCGAACCAGGAAGTGCACCCACATCTGCAAGTAATTTAGATCAGGTGGTGGAACCACCCGATCGTGTCGAAAGCGTAACTAAAATGGTCACTTGTACAGCGTTCGACCCCTTATTGTCTAAGGGTTCGGTGAGTCGAAGGAGGTGTAGCTCCTGTGCCTTGGGTCGGCCGGCAATGATTGTCAGATGTGGCGGTGACAGGCCCACAGCGTAGCCTTAAGAATCTCAAATCAAAGAACCAAGGCCCAGGGTAACAATAGTGACTTCCTGTCATAAAAGTTCGCCCAGCGCTAACCGTCCAGACGCCTCAACAGAATTCAATCATTAGAAATCGCAAACAACCAAGAAGTTTAAGATCAAGATATCGCAAACATGTAAGAAGTTTAAGATCATCCGATCGCACGAGTAACTAGTAACAAACCATCGTAGAAATTGCAAACAACCAAGAGAAACAAAATGTCAGGTCACAGCGCGAACATCTAGAATTTAGCACAACCACGACAACGCGAACACACAATCATTCAGAAATCGCGAAATCCATCAGAAATTGCAAACATTGTAAATTAGTGTAATAAAGTGTGCGTATGTAGGTGTATTCCGTGTAGTTACTTCGCGACCCAGGTGGTCAGTGTCATTTGATTAGCACTGAGGGGTACCACTACCGTGCTACCTTCGTATACACGGTGGGAGTTGGGTTCTTCAGACAATCATAATTTTGTTATTCATATGAATTCAAATAAATTGTTGGTGGACGTATTTTTAAGACACGTGGTTCAACAAAGTTCATCGTAGGAAAAATTGATTTATTCAAGATTCTAGTCCTGGAGGCCCCTCAAATGACTACTTTTATGGAGGAAAGAGGTAATGACGAGGAAGAAATAACAAAAAGGATATGTCTTTATACGTTTTGTACCGTTTCACAGTATCGGTTATCTTACCGTGTGAGATAGTCGACAAAAATACGTGCTCGTAGGTAGAATAGAAAAATCGCTTGCAAAATGATTACTTGGAGACAAAAAGTTCACGGCACATGATCGATAGTAAACCGGTTGTAAGTCCAGAGTTAGGTTTATGTTTAGATTCAAGTTAATGGATCGTGAAACGGTGTTTATAGCGCCAACTGTAAAGTAGCACGCAGCTAACGTGCTTCTTATCATGCAACGTGCATTATCCTTACATTTTTGGATTGTACTTAAAATTGTAGTATAACTGTAGTAGGCCTGGGTCACTCGAAGGGATAGTGTTCCGCGTCATTGGAATCCAGCCATGCCTACCTACTTAACCCTTTGCACTCCAAGTAATTCCATTCCAAGGTCGAAACTATATTTGTTGGCTAGGTAAAACCGCCAGGTTACATACCGACCATAAATCGCCATAAAATATCCGATGTACCGCAACGCCAAAAGTCGAGAATCCCAAAGATAGCACAGCTGATCAACGCATTTTTAAATCTATTGCTCCGCGTTAGGCGGCAGAATTTTACATTTACAACCCCTTCCGGCTTTGCAAACTTACTCCAAACCCACCTTGATCTCCTCCATTCCGAATTTGCCTTTTTGATATTTCCAGCACTTTTTTTCGATACAACCTATAACCAATCGTATGCAATTTTCCAAAGACCACACCTTACATTTCTTAAAGCCGTACATTTCTAAAGCTCTGCGCAACTCCATGAAATCGGAACATTTTCGTTCCTAGAATATTCTCGACCCTAGAACATTCTCGATTCTAGCACACTCTCAATCTTAGAACCCTAGAACATTCTCTAAAAATAGCCGAGTCTATCTTAGAGAACTCTCTCGACAACCGACCGAACGATATAGCACAAAGCATAGCCGAGTCTATCTTAAAGCACCGAATAACGAGTAAACGAGTTTCTTCTCTGGAATTTGACTTTGTAACTGTAACATCCCGTTCCTCGCGGTCACGTATTCGGAGTTGTATATTCCTGTTGTAAGCGCGATTGCATTTGTAAGACGCAAAACGGGTGGCGGATCTCGATGACGACGAGCGATTCGCAACTCTTCTTCGATCTTCACCAATGCCGTGGGACAAATTAATCCTCCATGGGTCGAATTTTTGTTTTTAATCCAAAAAAATTGGGGGAACGAAAAATCAGAAATTATAAGCCTACATATGCAAATGAAAAAAAATTTACTCTATTTATTTCCTTTCGGGCATATAAAATTTGTTAGTATTACTTGTACAAAAGTAGTGATGTGAAAGTGGTTTTCAATAATAGTACGGCAATTACTAGTCTCGCCTCGGAGGCGCCATTGAAGAGGTAAGATGTTAACATATCGGCTATCTGCCCTCGTCATTTGTGTTATTTTACATTTGTTTCACGTAAACAAAATTCCATGCTAATGAACTTCCTTTGTTGCTCTATTTCGATATAATGCAGTAGTAAAACTTCATACACGGTTTACACGTCGAAATTTGCCGTAGAGAGATTTACTGTAGGAAGTCCAGCCGTAACTAAAAGGTTAACCTTCTATGGGCCGAATTTTTGTTTTTAATCCAAAAAAATTGGGGGAACGAAAAATCAGAAATTATAAGCCTATATATGCAAATGAAAAAAAATTTGTCCGTTTAAACAATTTTATTGCAATATATTCACTATGTGACTTTCAGGTAACAACGGCCTATAAAGTTTGCACTTCTGTGCATAAAAGCTTAAGCGTGAAATTCCATAAAACAATTTGCACTTGACGTCAAACATTTTATTTTTGAAATCTCTTTGTTGGATTACATTGCAGTGCATACATATTGATATAGTCAACTATATTGCTTATAATTTCCTTGTCAAATAATTTTCGAAAATAGGTCACAGGAGAATGGAGTGCTTCGGGGACATTACGGCAATCTCCTTTCCAAGAGCGATAACGACTATTATTATTCGTCTGGGATAGTGGTTGCCAAACAATTCTTTGTAGTCCTGCATCTTCCTCATCTGACGAGGATTGAGTACTAAATTCTTCGTCACTGTCAATGACATTTATCCGTCGTCGGGGAAATACTATTACATCTTTATCGGACTCGGAATCTACTAAGGAATCATCGGCTCTATTACCGCTAATGCGTCTAATTCTAATTCCTCTGTTATTTCTATCTGATTTTGTATTCATATTTTGGGTATACGATGTATAAATCTGAAAACAGGGGAAAGCACAAACTTTATCCTTAATGTATCGAAATCTGCCATAATAGCCCAGTGTAACCTCAAAGTTACAAAACTGTATCATAAAAAAAAACAGTAACAAATTGAAAATTGAAATGCAAACAAATAGGTTGTTATTGATATACGAACCCAGAGCTATTATGTGCACTATTTTTAGTTTGGTAATCACTGACAGAAGCACAAATAATATCAATTGGATCAAATGGTTTCGCTTATTTTTACTGCAGACAGTTTGCACAGCATTTATTTTGTTATTTCAGGTTGATGAGCCTAGCAACGGTCATAAATATTAGTATTGGTTGTCTTGGCAACGTTATAGAATTCAGATTTATGTGCCATCTCATGAAAAAAGCTATAATTATTTGGTAAAATGTCGATAAATTAAAATTTGACCTGAAAGTTACATAGGTCCATAGAGGATTAACTATTCTTTCGTCGTACAGAACAATTCATTATATAGTTCTAATTATTTGCTTCTTGGTTCTATCTTGTCCGTCATAAATACATGTTGGATCTTGCTGGCGTAGATAATTATAAATATTAAGGTTGATCAATTAAAAAAAATCATGGTAATTCTAAACTAATATATTTATCGTTATTACCTTTACTAAAACATATAATTTATTCTGTTGTTAGTATTGTATGGCTAGTTCAATATTTTCCGGCGGACCGTGTTACAGGGTACGAAAAGTTAGGAAGATCTCGCGACTGTAGGTCTTTAGCAAAACGTGAGATACCTTCAGAAACGTTGGCGTATTTTGCAAGATTCTAAATTCAACTCGAACGCTAGTCAAATTTATTTGTCTTATGACCCGAACGATGGTCAAAGATTCCAGTCTCAATCAACTCGCACAATACTTGATCAAGTCGAAGAGATTCGATGTGGTTGACTCGACAGTCAAATTGATTCTGCTCGACTCGATAGTCAAAACGATTCTGGTCGCTTTTTCCGAAGTCCGTTCCCTCTTTCCTTCATGTCGTCCGTTTGACAACTTGAGGGTGTAGCCGATACGATGCACACAGCACTTCATTCGTTAATTTTTACTTGAAGGAGAAGGATCTTCTTCGAACGTTCCTCCACGGTGGAGGAGGAAATCTCTTCTTCAGGTTGCCAATATTAATTAATTTTTGGAAGAAAGGACAGCACTTTGGATTAAGGCGACGGTGTTCGAAAATTCGCGCACAATGACACGGATGGTCTTATGATTCGATTGTCCTGCTCGTCGGTAGAGACCATCGACGGCCGCGTCGAAGGGGTCACCTTTCGGTACCGATTGCAGGGCAGTACAGCCTTTTTGTGTGCCACTCGAATGGGCATTATAATGATTTTCTAATTAACTCGTCGGAGACATTGTAAACAAATGCCTTCGAACAGGCTGTTTCTCGACCCGGACGGAATAGTACACCTCGATTGTGACTTGGATTCGACGGGATTTACGAAGAACGGTTGTAAGATCAGACTCTAGAGAACAAACTCGTTTATTCGATAATTGGTTATTATATTATGTCGTTGACTCGGTTATCCAGAGAGTTCGAGAGTACTCGTGTGGATTCGAATGAATTCGAGTGAATTCTAATTTTGTAGAGTCGCGCAACGTTTTAGAAAAGCTTGGTTGTGGAAACACAGTGTGTGGTATTTGGAAAATTGCACGTGATTGGATATTGGGTGTGCCTGAAAATTGGTAGAAATATAAAGAAAGTAGGAGTGGGAATGGAGAAGAGCGAAGTGGAGTGAGAGCGAGTTTCGCAGATTTGAAAACGGTTGAAAAATACAAATTAAATTAATTTTCACCTGAAGGGGGAAGATCTTTTTCGAACGTTCCTCCACGGTGGAGGGGGAAGCCTCTCCTTCAGGTTGCCGATGTTAATTAATTTTTTGGAAGAAAGGTCGGCACTTCGGATAGCGAGACGGTGTTCGAAAATTCGCGAACAATGGTGATTTTATGGTCCAATTGCCCTGATCGTCGGTGGAGACCGTCAACGGTCTCGTCGAAGTGTCCCGTTTCGGCCCGGTACCGATTGTAGGGCAATACGTCCTTTTTGCGTGCCACTCGAATGGGCATTGTAACGATTTTCTAATTAACCCGTCGAAGATATGGTAAACAAATGACTTCTAGCAGGCTATTCCTAGACCCAGATGGAACAACAACCATTCTTTATAAATCCTGTCGAATCCAAATTTCCTATTTCGAGGTGACCGATACCACAATATTATTACGAATGTACAGTGGCTCACGAAAGTATTCGGATACTCTTGAAATGTAAATAACTTTTTTAAAATTTAACCAAATGACTTGACTTTTCTGGAGCAACTAGAAGCATTGATTTACTAAATGATATGCAAAAATAATTTTGAAATATGCGTTTTTCAGAACTGTGTTAGTTATACACATGCTTAAAATTTCACCGAAATCGAATGACGCGGGAAAAAATGACACGCGTAGAAAGATGTAAGAATTTGTAGAATTTAAGCAGAAACTGATTTCAATGAATTTTTCTGCATTTGTATAACTTGTCATAGATCTACCAGATGCGTCTTTAACATTTATTGTACGTAGCTTAAATGAAAAATATTTAAAAAGTTCCACTTTTATTGGTCATGTAATTCATAACAATTCCAATATTTATAAAATTCCTTTTGCATACCATTTATTAAATCAATGCAACTAATTGTTCAAGAAAAGTCAAGACGTTTGGTGCAATTTTAAAAAAGTTATTTAGGTTTGAAGAGTGTCCGAATACTTTTGTGAGCCACTGTAGGTTCTATCCATATCCGTTTAGATTTTTCTAAACATAATAACACTGACAGAGTGTCGTCTTCTAGTGAATTCAAGAACGCTAGTACTTTCGATCGTTCGTCCCAATTACTAACTTTAGCCAGAGTAAAAAATTCTGTTAAATATTATATCCATGGCGGAAGAGGAATTAGAGACGCCACAGAACTCACGATTTTCACTTTCTACACTCGAATAGGAGAAGTTAGAAGCAATAATTTCAAGAGAGTTAGAAATTCGGTTATTAACCGGTAAGCAACCGTGTAGCCTCTTGAAAATGATTTCCGAAAGTTTCAGGCTTAAATTTATAAAAATAGGAAAATAATGACGGTTTCAAGAGATCGATACTTTGGAGTGGCGGTATCGGTAACATCAAATTTTTCTCGAAACGTATTTTTTTCTAGAAGTTTTTTCCAAAAGTTTGATAAAGCTTTTTACATACTAAAGGGTGTCTTAAAATTAACCCAAGATTTGAATTAACTAGAAAACACAGTTTTTAGTCTTTAGATTGTTATTTTTTCATTGAATCATAAAGTACATAGGATAGTGTTATTTATGGAATAACACATCGGAAAAGTGGCCTCCACGGCTTTGCTGGCACATATGCACTCTTTTGTCGAAATTTTTCATGACCTTTCTGCATTATTATGACTGAATTTCGTTGATGCAGTGTTTAATTTCCTCTTATAATGCACGAGTGGTTGTGGGCTTGTTGACATAGACCTTTGACTTCAAATAACCCCATAAGAAGAAATCTAATGGTGTTAAATCACACGATCTTCGGGACCAATTCTGATCACTGAAACGAAAGAGTACTAATAAATGTCTCATGCAGTAATTGAATTGTTTCACTGGCTGCATGGCATGTGGCACCGTCTTGTTAAAACCACATATTGGCCACATCAATAGCATCCAATTTCGGCAGAAAGAACTGTGTTATCATGTCGCGATATCGAGCACCAGTAACAGTTACTGCTTGACCAGCCTCATTTTAAAAAAAGTATGGTGCAACGATGCCTCCAACCCAAAATCCGCACCAAACAGTGACACGTTGTGGGTGCATTTGTTATTCGACAATCATATATAGTTTCTCCGAACCCCAAACACGGCAATTTTGGCGATTAATAAAGCCATCAAGGTGAAATGTGCTTCATCGTTTAGGATGATTTTTCTTGAAAAATCAGCAGCCACTTGTTGATGTTCAATAATCCATTCCACGAAATCTCTTCGCTGTTCATGGTCATTAGGCTTCAGTTGTTCTGTTAATTGAATTTTGTAAGCATGGAGACACAGATCTTTTGTGAGTATACGCTGTAGAGAGTTTCTTGAAATTTGCAATTCTTGTTCACTCGCCGAATTGACGTTCCTGAGTTTTCGCTAACACTCTCACATACTGCTTCGATATTGACATTTGAACGGCTTGTTTTTGGACGACCGGTGTGTTTAGCTTCTCCAACTGATCCAGTCTCTCTAAATTTTTCAATTAATTTTTTCACAGTTGACGAAGTTAAAATACTATTTTGACCATATTTTGTGTAAAATTTTCGAACTGCGGCCGCCAAACTTTCATTATTTTTTAAATATTGTTCAATAATGAAAACACGTTGTTGTATAGTATAACGCTCCATTTTTACTAACTCTAAACTCTCAGCTGTCAAATTGTTCTTTTTTCAGGGTTGCCAACAATTTACTGCAAAAATGGTGGCAAATTCACATCTTACGTTAATTTTGGGATACCCATTAGTGGCACTTGCGAGAATAGAATTTATATTTTTGCGATGGATTTACCATACGTTTTCAGTAAAAAATTACCGAAAAGGAAATGAAAGTTAAGCATGTACCGTTTCACCAATCTTTAATTTATTAATTCATTCATTTATTTTGATATGGTCGATAACGATAAACGTACTGATTAAACATCTTCTTAACTTCTCATTTTAGTCCATCAGTTTAGTCATTGTAGGTGAGGTAGTACCCTGAAACAAATAATTGAAACTGTATAAACAAATTGTTCTGCACGACGAGAAAATAGTTGTGTTAATTACAAGAAATGTTAACGTTAGAGATACCATAACTTTGAAAATCGTTTATGAGATTGTTAAATTTTCGACGTTCACAGGAGAATGTCTTCTTAATGCGGTTTTACTCTATTTCGCAGACCTTCGCTCCATCGTAAACCAAGATCCAACAGACTGAAAGTCATTCGATGATGTGGAACAAGAATAAGAACTATTTAGAACTTTTGAAAGTAGTGCATGAAACGGGATTACAAAATGGTTTCAAGGTACTTAGCGACTAGCATTGCGTATCATAATTTCAAGCTTAGTACGCTTGTTAAGATCGAAGGGTGTTTCAATCGTTTCGTGTCATAATAATAATTTTCTTCAAAGTAACGGTACAGTGGAGCTTCGTTTATATAAACTACATTTCTATTAGAAAACTTGACAGTTAGTTGACTTTCGTACTCATCGGGTTTGAATCCCAAAGGGAATTCCTTCAATATTGAGGGAAACCCTCGATAGTAAGCAGATGTATCATAAACCCAGATTTTCCAAAGTGTGTTTTTCCCGAATAAATTGCGATAGACTTTAATAACTATAACACTTACAACCAATGATAAATAACAAGCAAATAACGATTAGTATACAAAAACTGTCGGACGAGAAAAAGAAGAAAGAAAGGATATCCCTGAAGCGACGTTCAAAGAGCTTTTTGTTTGTCTTTTGTGCTAATCTCGAAAAAACTAAAATTCCCGATGCCTAGAAAATGTCTGAAATCAATTTCTTCTCTTAGTAATTTTCTTCTTCCAGTTTTAATAAATTGAGAACAACGTAAGAACGTTCTCAAATTTTTCTAATGTTTTTCACTGCTTTGTGTTTCACTTACTTATTTTTGTTAATGCATATTTTTAATCTTGAAATAATTTTTAGGCCCACTTAAATGTATATAGTTTTATTAAACATTGTATGAAGATACTTTTACATACTTTGACATTTTAATATATCTAATTAAGCAAACAACAATTTAACTAAATTATACACGATTCATTTCCCCATATGGATATAAAGAATTTCATTATTACTCGTTCTTATAAGAGTTAAACTTTCATCAATTTCTTCGATACAAACGTAGTGATTCAAATAATGTTTTAAATAATACGGTGACAAGTTTCAGCGGTGCCCCAGAATCACCATTCGAGTGCTACGGGTTAATGACTTTGTAACTGTATGTAGGTGATCGTAATTAAGATAGTGTCCACATACTTTTGAACGGCAGTTGATGTCGATCCAAATATCCGAGCAACATTTATTTATAATTTTCTTTAGTTTCTCCAAATGTGGAAAACAAAATCTGGGAGAAGAAGCTTAAATAGGGCTTAAGACTCGAGTCACGCGTGTTATTCATTCAAGTAGCAAGGAGACGGTACTTGTTATCCGATTATGCGATTTATTTTATGAGTACTAGCACTATGTAGAAGTAGGAGAGAGACGAACAGAGAGGTAAGTGGGTAATGGACGTGAATACAGTTATCCAGTTAACCGAGTGTTATCGAGACAGATAACTGACCTTCTCCACTCGACTCGCATATGCTAGAAATTCAGTGAAATCTTTTAATATACTGATATAATGCACTATCATAATGTCGCTTCACATATGGCAAATACGGTTTTTCAACTCCTTGCCATACTATTCTCTTTTTAACTACAGTTATTATAACATATTTATCATTAAAAATGTTTCAGAAGAGAAAAGACAATCTATATCTTTTATACTGCTACATCTACTTTAATGCTTAACACTAGATTTGCGGATGTTGATTATATACCTATTTTTACTGAACTGACGAGGGAACATATTCAGATGCGAAAATCCGATTTTGATGATACCACGGGAGCTTATAGTTGTATTGCTTAAACAAAACACTTTTGTTAACATTTTCTTACGTGACTACATTTCCCATTAAAAAACACACAATTTTTAAAAAATTCAAATTTTTTCGACCTCTGATTTCCAAGATATCTTAAAAATACCTCAACTTTGAGGGCTGCTTTCACCCCTCCAAAGTGGATGGCTGCCAATAAAAAAAACACGTTTCGGATATTTTTCAAAGAACTATAAGTTCCCATAAGTTTCATCAAAATCCTATTTTCGCATCTGAATATGTTCCCGTGAGCCAATTTGACTCATATAAGATAATTGAAGTTTATTGCAAAGAAAATAGTTTCGAAGCAGTTTAAATGAAAGATTCATTTATTTAAAAATTCGTTTAAACACTTTTAACATATAAACTCTGTTTCTGAAAGACATTTCCCGCAAACATTTCGATTACATTTAGCACAGAGGTTCTTACATCTATTTCTATTACATGATTCTTGAACTTGATAATTCTTCCGTGCGTCAGTAGTACGAATTTTTGTCAATGGAATGGATGTGTTCTCGACATCTTCTCTAGATTTACTTCTTAGCTCTTCAGCCAATTGAAAAATAAAATCTTTTCTGGAAATAATATATATTGCATGTGTTATGCGATTAACTGTTAAATCATTACATAAGTCAAATTGGCTCACAACCGTAAAAACAGATATACCACATTCCATAATGCGAAATGAAGGGATCTGCGTGGGAGAGGAATCAACATTTACATATATTTCATTACGTAACTAAAAAGCAATATATGTTTTTAAAAAATAATATTTATGTACATATTATATACTATATTATACAGGGTGAGTCACCAAACGTTTGCCAACGTGACACCAAACGAGTCAAAACAATTTTGTTTTTATGTAATTTTTTTAGAGATATCAAGGTCCCGTTGACTTTTTTAAATGGAACCATACCCCATAGATAGTCCCTTTCATTAAGAATTCAGTGACTATATTATTCCAAGGTCATTCAAGGTCAAGGTCAGAAAAAAACGTATAAAACTAAAATATGGCAGCAGAATACCTGTATTTTACAAATGTTCAAAATGATGGCCGTCTACGTCGATACATTGATGTAGACGAGCTCTGAAGGAAGCTTCAACTCTGATAAGTACATCCGAGGTGGTATTTGTTTGTTTGAATCATTTTGAAGCAATCCCCATTGACAAAAGTTAATTCTATTTTGAAAATCATTCCCGTGCAATTCTTGATGGAGCGATATGTGCAACGGATGAAATTTATGTCGGGTCAGAATTTGTATTACGCTACTTTGACTTGTGCCTGCTTCCCGAGAAATTTTTTTCGTAATCACGTGAGGATTGACAGCTATAGCTGCTAAAATATTAATTTCATTGTCTTCAATGGTAGTGGGATTCTTCCGTTTGTAATGTCTTGCATGTACACTTCTAGTACTTCGAAACAACCTGTACGTATTAATGAAAGTCTGTCTAGAAGGAGTGTTTCGCTCGGGGTACCTTTCTTCATAAAGTAATCGAGCCTGCACTGCATTTTGTCTACATTCACAGTAAATTGTAATCATATGTAATCACACTTTTCAGTTATTGAATAAGACAGCGGACTCGTGTTTGGAAACATACTGATAGTAAATAAGAATGCCGAATAACAGTAACATTGAAGGACCTTAGTATGTTTACTGTGACTACGACCACAGTATGTTTACTACAAGTCTCAACCGTGATAAACGTATTCTGCTTTCATATTTTAAATCTTATACGATTTTTCTGTCCCTGACCTTGAATGACCTTGGAATAATATAGTCACTGAATTCTTAATGAAAAGGACTATCATTGTAGGTGTTTAAAAAGGGTGGTTCCATTTAAAAAAGTCAAGGTGACCTTGATATCTCTAGAAAAATGACATGAAAACAAAATTGTTTCATAGCATCGTGTGAGCCCCATTGTACCATTCAACTTTGTCCTTACCATATTTTATGTATCTTTAGAAACAACAAAGATATTTGAGGTGCAAACGTTTGGTGACTCACCCTGTATATAGTAATCAAATTTTTAATGAGTCAAATTGACTCAGTCTGTAAACCTAGTGTTAAATATTGATTACAAATGAACAACATTTGATTTCGTCTTAAGGGAAGGTATAATATTATTACGTGGGCGGCCACGTGATCGTGGCATTATCAAAAACACTGTTAATACTCAGATAATCTTTATTATCACTTTATTGACGCACGTCCAGTCACAACGGAGTCTAATCTTCGGAGTCTGCTCTGTTCTTGTTACAATGCCATTACCAAAACGACGATAGTCTCAACCTACATTCGTAACAATATGTATATTTGTTATACTTTGTTTAAAATCTTCAACACGAGTCTCACTCGTCATAATGTGGCAAGGGTTAAC
>CM052089.1:4480125-4501817 GCA_028453745.1 Agapostemon virescens
CAAAAACATTATTCTACTATGTTATGTGTTACCCATATTTTTAAATTATATCCCACGCAAACCCTTCAATATCTCGATTCGAGCATAAATGGACTTAGCCACTTTCAAAATGAACAGCTCATATCTTTAACTAGACCTTGTTTCTTGATTGCGATGTTGGTGGACAGTTTTTCTTGAATTTTAACCCTTGGAACTCAATGGCGCCTCTGCAGTGACTCTAAAACTTGCCATACTATTATTCAAAGTAGTTTTTACATCATCATGTTTGCACTTAAGAAATCGGTAAATATTGCAATGTTGCATGTACGAGTAATAGTGATAAACTTTATATGCACGAAGAGAAATGAACCACGTACAATGGAACTATTTTAGGCCAAAAAAATTTCTTGATTTTGAAATTAAATTTGCTTGGACTGTTACGGGTTAAAGTTTCTGATTAGGTCAGTAATTGGAACCTTAATATTTAGTGAGGGACTTTCTTCGGTCGCTTTTTTGACAAGTAAATCTACTTCTTGAATACCCACAAATTCTGCATCGCTTGGTACCCAAATAATCTTAATAAAACTGTGGCTTTTATTATTCGTGATGATATAGAGAATTATAATATAATATAGAGAATTATATGTATATATAGTGTATATGTAAGTCCACTCTAATGTATATATTTCTATAATAATTATTTGAATACAATATATATACAACAAAAATTATTCATATGCACTTTTAAATTTCTGAGTAAATCTCAAACAACTATCTCTCGATTCCATCAAACTGCACTTTCACAGCTATGTACACTCTCTTCCTCTCTCATTGTTCCATTTTTCTATCGTTATCGTATAATAAAATTAACCTCTGACAACGAAATACACATATCTATAAAAAATTAATTGATGTTTTAAAATAAGAATTGAGATTGTAGCAATTATCGTGTACATTATTATTCGACCTCTCTTTTATCCGCCAGTGTATCTACTTGTTACGATGTCGTTATAAAAAACGTTACACGTTTTGTTTATTGACATATTTAAGAGATCGAGCTTGTGGAAAGAAAAGATATCAAATTCCTTCTTAGGAAGCTCTCGAGGGTTGGATAGGAACGAATCGAAAATCCAGTGAGTATGTGCCCGTAATTCGAACCTACATGCAGGACGTGCTCCACGTACACAGTACCTGGTTGGGTTACAGTTCATTGTGGTGTACTCTTACGGAACAAAACACCGTCATCTACTATTGTAACGTACGCAAACCGAGTGAACGAAGGAGATTCGTTCTTCGGCCGCAGACATGAAATTCGGCGGGCTTCTTCCGGTCGGAAGTAAGCTTCTTGCCGAGAGAGGCGAAACCTCTCTTCAAGCAGATTGTTTCTTATCCGATTACTTTCCTCTTTACTCAAAATTTCTTATTTCTGGACTTCGTTCAGGCCTTGACATTCCGTTAGGCTTTTCAATGCAAACATAACTTTCTTCTAAACGAACTTAATGATTGAAGAAAGCTTCATTGTAATCCATATATTCTATTAACACGTTCCGTGCCAGACTGTTTTTCAGACTTTTCATTCAGGCCGCGTGGAGCGTATACGACCCACACTTTTGCGATTAAATAAGTAATCAAATCTCTGCTGTTTCAATAAAAGGCAGTCGAAAATAAATGATCGCTATGCCGTGTAGAGCGTGAACGTCCCACACAATAAATGCAATAATAATAAATCTAAGGATATAAGGATACATTGCTTTGCAATAGTAACGAGACTGCATCTATTAACACTTTGACTGCCATGTCATCCATATATGAGTGACAGAATTGTTAGTCCATGTTTAAAAATAAATTTGTATGTTAATATATTCCTTGTATTCGATTTAGTTGATATCTGAAGAATTCAAGAAGGTTGATACATAACTATGTGCCATACATTTAAAGTTTTTAATCACTGCATCATTAAATAAATTAATCTGATTTTATGGAATTGTCGAAGTCGTCAGTTCGACCGTTAATGTGTTAAAACTCCATACAATTCTTATTGTAAGGTATACATCATTAAAGAAATACATCCGCAAAATTTCTGATGAAAAAATTTTTATAATTTCAATAATTGCGAAAGAAAAAGCTAGGGATCAGTCAAAATGACTGGTTTAGTAGTTCTAGTGTTAAGACGTCTATATTTGACTGTACGATAAGTTTTTAAAAAATTCTTCGCTTTGCAATTAGAACTACAAGCGGCCTGAACGGAAAGTTCAACGTGGGTCGTATATGACCCACGCGGCATGGGACCTGTTAATGAATTATAAGTGTTTTAATTGAGCCGTTTAGTTTGAAAGTGACCGAAGTCTATTTTTCAGAAACATCAAGCTAGCTAACTTAATATTTACATTTCTACGTTAACTTTTCATTATGAAACAAATTGTAAATAATATATGTAAAATTACCAAGATTTTATGAATTGAAAATTAGCTGGTTAATAGAATGATAAAAATTTTTATTTTGAAAGTGGCTTCAGTCCCATTTTGAGATTTGCAAACGGAATGGAGCATATTATGAAGTAAAATTTTATGAGACGAGAGCTTAATGTTTTATTATTAATGTAGTATTGCTCGATTTAATCAGATAATAATTTTTAAAAAATAATAATTCCATTAAATATATAATGTTAATATAATATATCAATACAAACAAGCAAGTACGAAAGATTATCAATGCGATACAAATTGATAATGGTAACTTTACTGTACACTCGCAATCTACTTCTCTGCCTTAAAAATCATGAATAGATAAAAACAATCACCAAGTACATACAGAATTCACTATAAACCATAAATGAAAAAACCATAAGAAAGCAGTTTTTATTTTCTTTAAAGCGGCGCTCCACAGATAAAAATATGAAAAAAATTCATGAACAACTATAGTAACCATACATGGGTACTGTAAAAATATAAAAATTGTCACTTTAGATCTTCCGTGTAAAATCTGTGTTTTTTCGATTTTCTTTATTTTTTACAAGCAGGGTTTTCAATTTAAAAATCTAAAACGAATTGCAGAGCAAAATTCTAAAATTCTTTTAGAATTTTTAAACTAATTGTAAGGAAAATAGGCCAAAAACCGTTTTCTCGTTTTTACCCTATACCTATCCTTCCGATGGCATATAGGGTTGAAATTTTACCCAGTATGTTTTTTCAGGCTGCCCCATTGACTGGCGCATTGGTCAAGAAATTCGACTGAAGGGCAATTTTGACCAGCTTATCCGGTTATACCCTTTTATTTCATCAATACCACCAACCAAATTGTTCAGATAGTCCGTTTCAAATGCCTCACCCTGTATGTATAATAAACTTTCAGATTGTAATAATATAGCAATAGTTTCAATCAAAACACTCAATTTGCTTTCTACGATTAAACATTTCATACGCAATGACCTAATACTTTTCATAATCATAGATGTTATTTTTAATACTGCCCTATCAATAAGCTGGTTGATATTTTTAATACTGTCCTATTAATGAGCCAGTTGCTATTTTAATACTGTCCTACCAATAAATTAATAACACTGATCAATATGAAATTAGGTACAAAGAATTTAAAAATTGAGACTTATGTCTTTTCTGATACTGAATGCCAATCTGCGAACCGTTTTACTCAATTACCTCCGATTTAAAAAAATATATTGTACATGAATATTTAACATTAAAAATGTTTTGTGCTTCAATTGTAAACGCTAGAAACTTCTACTCGATAATGTAGCGCCTCAGCTTTATATTACTACCAAAAATTTAATTTAGAAATTAAATTCAACCGTTCTTGATAACATTTTGGTATGAACAGGAAATAAATGAAATATCCTTTTGTTTGGTTGCAATTTTTCTTTCTTGCGCGGTGATGTTCTAATGTATTTAATCGAAATTCAACTGGCACTAACAATAAGATCCAATTTACAAAATAGTCGCTAAGTCAAATTTAACTCAATCTTCATCACTGTTTCAGTTCACAAAGTTCTTTTATATTTAATGGGAACATTCAGAAACGTTTTGGCATTTATTCATTACATTCAGAACGCTATTTTATGTTTTTCGCAGGATTTAATTGGTGTAATAATACCAGCTGGTATATGGTGATGGTTCTCAAATCTTATTGAACTTTTTCCTATCGCATAATAATGAAATGATCATAAAAATGATTATAAATTATACATGTCACAGAATAATTTCAAACTTGTTTGATTGAAAAAATCAACTTCTATAATAAAAAATAAAATGACTGTACTAAACCCTGGTTTGCAATAATTTTAAAATCGATGCTACTAATATTTGAAAAACAAACAATAAGCCTGGAATTTGTGAAATTTTTATATTCGCTTTAATCATTGCAATATTCTCCGTAACTATGAATAAACATGGTGAATAATAAATTTTTCATTCGTTTTACAATTTTTTACATTATCAATTATTCAGTTTTATATCGTTCTTTTATTTTAATCGTCGTTTAATGTAAATTTTATTAGCCATATAATGATTGTTATTTCATATCACAGTATTTGATTTTAAAAATGCTTTATTAATTATTGTAGGTAACCGATATGTCAGTGGCAGCAATGGCGAGAAGTATTTGTTGAAAAATTCCGTGTGGAGGTTTGGTGTGACTGGTGATTTATGTATCATGAGTCACCACGGGTAGCAAAGATGATTTCAATCAATTAGGGACACGCGCCTGAATCAATTACCCACCTCCTGATGATTTAGAGGATTATTGGGTACTTACTAACTAAACTTCAGTCTCATGCCGCTTCTCTATAAATCACAGATTAAACCCCCCTCCCCTCCTCCTGTAATTTCAACTAATTGGAATTTCAAAACCAAGAATAAATTACATCAATGTAGAAGGAACGTGTACCATATTAATTGTGTACTAAAAGATCGAAATGCATCGATAAGTTTAATTTAAGATGTTTAGTAAACATCAATTGAAATAATTATACTTTGCATATAACATGCGTTACTCAATAAGAGTATAAGAGATGGAAACCGAAACATAAACATTAAAGTTTTTCCTAATTTTTCTAAACGATTCGAAAATACAATTTAATTTTTTAAATAAAGCAAATATCGATAAATAGAAGTATTATTCACGCAAGGGAAAGTAACAAAACTGTACTCCGTTGAAAAGAGATTTTAATTTTTGAAAATTATGTTTTCTATTAAATTAATACGAAATCTATTTATTAAGATAAAGAAATAATTTACTTGTAAATAGTTTAAAATGAATAAACATATATGTGAACCGTTTACTTTGAAAGTGGTGTAAGTCCTTTTTTAAAAAAATGAGATATGACGTAATTTATGCTTAATTTAGTGTAAACTTTTTGTTTATAACTAGTTAGTATTTAATATCTTAAAAAATGCCTATGCTTTATTCAATTTAAAATTGGCCGGTAAAAGAAATTGCGTAACCATTGATTATGAAAGTGGTGTAAGTTCAATTTTCATAGACCGAAAAAATGGCATTATGAAAAAAGAATTTCCTGTACACACCACAGAATTATTATGACGTTATAAACCAATGTCGACAACATAATAAATTTATTTTACATGAAATGAAACGAGAGAATTTCGTTTCAACAAAACATCTACAACACGCAATTAAAAAACAGAACAGAAAAAACACTAATGGAGAAAAAGTAAATTGGTTACAAATATGTTGGATGAGATTTTGCAAAAGTTCACCGTATACTATTTTATGTAAAACATCAATGGAGGACACAGAATTTAATACTCTAAATTTATCACCTACATGTCCGGGAAGACCGCCAAAATTTTAAAAAATCTCCCTGGCGCCTGTGTATCACGATGCCAGGCCTATTACATACGAAAAATATAAGGATATGCAGCAGATATTACCTTATATACCTCCTGTGCATCACGAATATTTCGAAACACTGTCACATGAAGAGCATAAATAATTAATAATACCAATATCTTGTGTTAAGTTTAACGATATATAAATATAATTAACGTTCAAAATAAAAAATACTAATCCTATTTTATTTCTTGTTATTATTTATAAACAAAATTGGATTAATATGAAATATATTTTAAATGATATTTGTTATTTCAAAATTGAAATTAAATATTTACAAATGACTAATTATGAAAGTGGTTTAAGTCCATTTGCAGCCTGGAAATATATATTATTTTAGTTAAATTCGCCTAAAAGAAATTTATGTAATCAAATTACATATTGATAAATTAGTACAAACATTCCCAGATTTCACATAATTAACCAATATTTTTTAATTGTTAGATCTGCTAACATTTAATTTTCTCGAAACAGAAGAAAATGGACTTGCACCACTTTCAAAATAAACGGTCCATATAATGTACCAAATATTTTTTACATAGACACTTGTGATCACAGAAGTTACATAAAAGTAATTTTATATACGCAAGATAAAAAAATGTGGGTATCTCTTGCATATTAACCCTTTGCATTCCAAGCAATTTTAATTTCAAAATCGACACATTTTTTGTCGCAGAATAATTCCATTGTACGTGGTTCATTTCTTTTCGTACATATCAAATTTGTTATTATTATTTGTACGTGCAACATTTCAATTTTTACCAATTTCTTAAATACAAACATTATAATTTAAAATTTGTTTTGAACAACAGACAGTCTGTAAATTTAAGTAATAAATAACAGTCTGACAATTTTTAGTGTCGCCTCAGAGGAGTCATTGGAGTTCTAAGGATTAATTCAGAAGAATTCAGAAGACTTTTCGTGCACCTTCTTTTATTATTGATTTAGACTCGAAATGAATTCCTTACGTTCTAAGACACAAAAATAGAATGCAAATAATATAGACATACTCTTCAAAATTTTAGTCCCGATAAAAATGTGTTTAGTAACCACTAAAATATTATTGAAATTACAAGAAAGAAAAGTTTAACTGTAAACGGTAGATTAAAAACATTTGAAGTACGAATGTTTGCCAGATTGGCGTTTAAATTGTTTCGTGTTCAAGTGAAATTTTATTCCGCGTGTGTAAAGAATGACACTATGACTGAATTTCAAGGTCACTTTAATTACTTCGGTACGCAGTATCTTGGGAACCAATTTACGACATCATCAGATGCACGGAGAGCATTTGACGTCGTTTTGCAAACAATTGCATTTCATCGTTGCAAGGAAAAGTTCTTCCTCTAGTTTACTGAAAATATTTGTTCCTGCATTGAATTCGTACTTCTATTATTAAGAACGTTGTTGGTAAATTATGTTTTAACCCTATGCACCCTAAGCTGTTTTAACTAAAAAACCAAAGTATTTTTTCTTTGACTTAGGAAGTTTTCATTCTACATGAATTATTTCATCTTAAGTGTATGGAGTGTTTTACTGTTACCCGTTTTTAAAATCTTTAAATTTTTATCAATTCCTTAGATATGAAGATAGCGATGTTAGAATTGTTTTAGTTAATGTATGGCAATTTTTCGTGGTGCCTCAAAGTCACCACTCGAATACTAAGAGTTAAAATTCAAAAGACAATCTACTTCATAATTAGCAGAATTCTTATAAAAAAATAAAATCTCAACTACCTTTTAGTATAGAAATGATAATTTTATTCTACATATTGTAGTTGACTTGTATATTTTTCAAAATTGTATAAAAATAAACTTAAGCATTACCTTCATAAAATTATAAACTTCAGTTCATTTACAATAGTACATTAACGACCATCTACTTAAGTAGACCATTCAAAAATGGATAACATTTTCTAAATCAATCTAAAAGACTTGAGTATTTTAATTGTTAACAAAACTAGTTTTATAAGTAACATGTAAAAAACTTTTTTTATTGTTAAGGGAAAGTGTTGTGAAATAAAAAAGAATGCTATGATCTTTAACTCGTTTATTTGTGTCTATAATGAATATTTAAAACGTGCCTTATGTAAAATCTAAATATGTTACGTACATGTGCGAAGTTTCGAATGTCCTATAAGAAAGCCATAAACAAATCAAGGTGTAAAATCACTATATTTCGGATTTGAATCGCATTTTTTTACAACTTTTCCCGTTTTTAGTTATCTATTGTTCGAAGCAATCTTAATTAATTACATTAGAACTTTCTGTAAATATAGTTTATACCGGTTTGCAAAAAGCTCTTTTAAAATTTTCATTATGGACACAGGTAAGGAAGTTATGAATCATGACATTCTTTTTTTCTTCACAAATCTGTACAATAGTAATTTAAAAAAATATTTTTTTACACGTGATCTGTTAAACTAAACCTATTATCCCGTGAAAACTCATGTTATTTGGATAATTTTGAAACAACTTATTTGTTTTTAACGGATATAATTAAGCAACTAAATATAAATCTCTATTGAGAATTTTTAAACGAAGAGAATTCAGAAGAAACTTTCTATTTGTTAATGTAGAATTTAAATAAAACCTCTACAGACTTTGAATGTCATAGTTTATGACAAATTCGTAGTTAATAAGAAGAAACTATGAGAATAACGATTCATCGTTCTAATAATAAGAGATCCAAGAATTGTGATTGTATATGAATCACTCTGTAATAAATGACAAATCTCCGGTATCCTGTAGAGAAAAATTCCCTGGTGGAGTGTAACATCAAGTTTACTTAAATTAAGTTACATAACTGAATTAGCTTTTATTTATTTATTCTAAATAATATATAATAAAAATAAATAAATAATATAATATAATATATTATATATAAAATATAGTTTTAAGAGTATTTAATTACAGAGTTTTAATTGACTAAAGAATAGTCAATTAACTGTGTTATAAATAAAATTAGAGGTTTAGTTTTATACTGTAACCTTGATATTTTAAATAATGGATGTACATTCGACTGTCTCGTTTGTGTTAAGTAACTTTCAACGATCTTATTTAATAATCGAACTTGCGTGTAATCATAAATTAACTACAGTCACGATAATTTAATTAAGAATACACTGTAATGTGATTATCATGATATGAATAAAGTATTTATTTATAGACTTTTCAGTATTTAAAAAATACTTTTGGTATTTTTTGTTATCGATGTAATATAATCAAATTACTTAAAATCCTAAAGAATTGATTTACAATTAAGCACATGAAATTCAAACACTAGTATTTTAGCGGAAGGAAAATAACATGATCTGACTGTATCACGGTACGCGGAAAATGAGTTAAGAATATGACAAAGACAATTTTATAATGAGGGTTCATCTACAATATAGATGCTTAACACTAGAACTACCGAACAATAAATCTAACGATATACATTGGCTTTGTAATAAACAATACACTTCATACAATTCTTATTGTTACGCGTACGTCTTTAAAGAAGTTCATTCCACATTTTCTTACGAAAACATTTCTATAACTTCAATCATTGCGGAAGAAAAAACTGAGGATCAGTCAAAATGACTGGTTTGGTAGTTCTAGTGTTAATATCGTATATAATCATTATATTTCTTCGATAAATGTATAATTTCTATAAATTGAATTTGTTTATGTTACAATATGTAACCATTTAGGATTTCTTATACAGTAAAGTAAAAATTTTACAGAAGTAAATAGCAAATTTAAAAATTGCCATACCATTATTTAAACAACTTTTACATCGCTACGTTTACAGTTAAGAAATCGATAAAAATTGTAATGTTCTAAACACGAGTAATAGCAATTAATTTCATATGCATGTAAGGAAATAACGAGTAATAGTAATTATTTTCATTTGTACGAATGGAAGTAAGCTATGCACAATGGAGCTATTATTGGTAAAAATATTGTTTCGATTTTGAAATGGAATTGCTTCGAGTGCAAAGGTAAACTATTACTGAATTACAACATAAATATTGTACTTTATTATAGTAAAAATTATAAAGTAAATTATTATAGTAATATTATAACAAATATAAGAATTCTAGACAGAGCATACGGAGATGTATGGCAATCCATGATGCAATAATTGATGCAGTTCATCTCAAATTATTTATACTTTTTATTTGTTCGTTTTATTTCATCTTGACCTCCAAATATTCTAAAAATATTGAAATTTACAAATACATTGTAGTTTTCGCTAAAATTACAAATTAAATAGCTCATGATAACTAAATTTTTCGCAAGACGAGTATAGTCGTCAAACACAGCTAATTAATTGAAGATTGGCATCAAAGTATCACATAAATTTTATAAAAAAGCTGATCACAAGTAATGTAATGACAAATGTCGCATCAAAGTGAATAGTGAAAAGCTAAAATCAATGCATAATTAGTTAAATATAATGTATTATAATACTTATCTGACGATTTCACTTTAAAATTACTATGAATATGGTCTATTTTCTATAAAAATACTATGGATATAGTCGGGCAAGTTTAGTTTCCAACATAGTCCATACAATGTTTTTAAGATTATTTTGTTCGAAACACGCTACATATTTTCTTTTTCTTCATTTATCCTTCAATCAATACATGCTATGAAACAGCGCTTCAGAAAAATCGCTGAAGTTTAAACTAGCGAAAATAGAAATTATTTTTGCACCAATCTAATACTTCTCGCGATAGATTGGAATGTGCTACTCTGCTCAAGACACGCGAATGTGCTACTTTTCGTAACGCACGTCGTAATGAAGTTAACCCTTTGCACTGCACTATCCTCTCTAACAAGGGGACATCGCAAATGTAGTCAGCAAATCGAGTGTCTCCTTTGTGAGAACACAAAAAGATTATTAGCAATGATGGTATCTACGCAACCCAAAATATTTATTTCGTACAACCTGTATCAAGAAAATATCATGTCAATTTCCACTTATTCGAAGACCTACAAAATCTATCAAAACGTCAAATTCCAAATTCTTTGACTTTCGATTGTTCAGGTTGTAAAGATGTACTTACAGGAGGGTATTCAACAAATTTATATTTGAGACAAGCATACTATAACACAAATGTTAATAATCTAGACAAACACGTTTTTGTTATTTTTTGAGGTGCTGAGCTAATTAGTTCTAATATTTCATGCATCATACCAATCCATTACGCCAAAGGAAAAATCATTTTTCGAATTTTGGTAGGGACAGACAAGGAAAACATTTCGAACTTTCAATTAGTATACATCTACAGAGCATTTTGAACTTCCTATTATTACACACCTATAGAACATTTCGAACTTCGAACTAGTATACATCTATAGAGCATTCTGAACTTTGAACTAGTATATACCCATAGAACCTTTAAAGCTTCGAACTCGTACACATCTATAGAACATTTTGAAACACGAACTAGTACACCTTCATTGAACATTTTGAACCACGAACTAGTACACGTCTATAGAACATTTTGTACCACGAACTAGTACACATTCATTGAACATTTTGAACCACGAAGTAGTACACATCTATAGAACCTTTGGAGCTTCGAACTAGTACACATTCATAGAACATTTTCAGCAATGAACAAATACACATTCCTTGAACGTTTTGAACCACGAACTAGTACACATTGATTGAACATTTTGAACCTTGAACTAGTACACGTCTAGAGAACATTTTGAACTTCGAAGTAGTAGACATCTATTGAACATTTTGAACCACGAAATAGTTCACATTCATTAAACATTTTGAACCACGAACTAGTAGACATTCATTGAACATTTTGAACCACGAACTAGTACACATTGATTGAACTTTTTGAACTAGGAACTAATACACATCCAGAGAACATTTTGAACTTCGAAGTAGTACACATCTATAGAGAATTTTTTATTTCGAACTAGTACGCGTTCATAGAACATTTTGAACAACGAACTAGTACACACACATTGAACATTCTTAACTTTGTACTAATACATATCTACAGAGATTTTGAATTTCGGGTTATGACAAATTGAGATAATTTAGAACTTTGAATTTTTAGAACGTTAGAACTTTTGAAACTTTAAACCTTGAAAAATGATAGATGTATATTTGCGAATGCAAAATACATTAATCTATTTGTCGTAAATTAGTGCGTTATTGCTTTGAACCAGCGGCAATTCGGACGGAACAAACGCTCAAAATAACTAGGATTCGTCGAACCTGTGGTGTCCTGTCGATCGTATGATTTCGCAGGATCCGGAAGACGCTATGCAGGTGGAAGGATGTAAGGTTACGGAAGGTGATACGAGCGGCTCGGCGACCGGGAGATGGGGAGGACAGGAAGCTCGGATGGCAAGGAGAGGATGGAGGAAGTTACGAAGCCGGAATGCTACGAGATCCTTGCCAGTTGCGCGCTAACCACGGCCTAGAGTGGAACCTTTTCGTGCTGATTCGCGTCGATCTTCCTTCTCTATCGTTCCCGGTGTCATTCTACAGTCAGCGATCTAATGTTCTAGTAACGGTTTCTGAAACACAGTTCGGTGATTGTTAACCTTCGGTCAAAATTGTTCTATTTCTACTCAAGATGTGCATGGTAGGTAAACAAAGATTTGATAGTGAGCAAAATAATTGTTTGGAAATTAACACTGTTTATTCTTACATACTGTTTTTATAATAGAGAACGAGTAACGTGAATCTGTATTTATAATATTATTTGACAAAATTTATTTAGAGAACAACTACATAATTTTATCGATGTAAATTTGTTTACGCTTCAGTATAAGTTCATTGTAGGTTTCTCGTACGGTACAGTAGAAGCTTCGCACTAGTGGATTGCTACATGAATATTCTATTTTGTTGTGAAACTAGTATTAACCCTTTGCACTCGAATGGCGCCTCCAAAACGCCACTAAAAATTGTCATACTATTATTTAAATAACTTTTACATTGCCAGGTTGCAGTTAAGTAAATCGATAAAAATTTTAATGCTCTATGTACGAGTAACAGTAATTAATTTCTAATGCACGAAAGGAAATTAATTACGTACAACGAAGCTATTATAGTTAAAAATATGGTTTCGTTTTTGGAATGGAATAGCTTTTAGTGCAAAGAGTTAAATTAGTAAACATACTTAAAAATACAAAATTTAACATTTCACGTAGTTCTACAGTTATTTCTGGCGGGTTTCCCTTCTCGAACGTTTTCTGGTGTGTTCACATCTGTAATCTAATGCTTTTAAATTGTTCGTACGAAATTATTGGATTTCTTAAGTTAATTTGTTAAATGCTTCGTTACGAAAACTGTTGAGTGATCGTGCATGGTTAATAGATGTAGGCGTGATAATTAAGTACGGATGTTTATGGAAAATAAGTTTTCTGTTTCGATTGCAAGGAAAGGAGATTCATAGATCTTGATTTCTTCTCTTAATATTTTTCATAAGTTACTGTAAAATAATATAATTGTACAATGGAACTTCATTTTTATGTATTATATTTTTATAGTCTCCGGTAAAACCCTTGTCATATTACGACGAGTCAGTCTCGCGTTGAAGATTTTAAATCAAATCTAACAAATATAAATATTATGCCTTTCTTCTTAGACGAAATCAAATAATATTCTTTTGTAATTAATATTTAAGCAATGAAGTAGATGTAACAGTATGAAAGACATAACTTGTCTTTTCTTTTCTGTAACATTTGACAATAATGAAG
Source organism: Agapostemon virescens (assembly GCA_028453745.1). Taxonomy (NCBI): domain Eukaryota; kingdom Metazoa; phylum Arthropoda; class Insecta; order Hymenoptera; family Halictidae; genus Agapostemon; species Agapostemon virescens. The sequence continues at coordinate 4,493,688 of CM052089.1, forward strand.
AACAATGAATAATGAATAACAAGCGACGAAGGTGTTATAATAATTATAGTTACAAAGAAAATGGTATGGTAAGCGGCTAACTGAACTCTCGAATTCAAAATCGTAGTCAGTGATGAGACACAGGTGGACCCCTATTATATGAATCTCCTGTTTAAGTGAACCTACTTGTCTCCCGACAGCTTCCAATAAATAGGATTATTTTATTGTACTTTCAAAGTAGCCTAAATATTTTCACCGTTTTCTACTTTACGGACCTATTTTTCTTAAAAATGTATAAAATCCACAGTCTACTGATAATGAACAAAAGTTGTTTGAAAATGTTCCCCTTCATTTCTATTTACTCTTGAAATACCTGTTTTGATATTATTCTGTGTGTCAACTTCAATTGTGAATATGCCCGAGTTCCCTTATTTACCGTATTTGTATATGCTTGATTTCGTCTTATATATTACTTGGGATTTGTGTATACGTTATTGAAGGAAGAATACTTACCTTCATGTAAATTGCAATATATAGTTAGTCACAAAAATATTCATACTTTCTGCCAGCGAATAAAAACTAAATGATAAGTACATTGAATTGTTCAACATTAAACCTGCCGATCAATTAATATCGTCATTTTATAAAAATAGCAAAATTGAACTTATTTAGATTTATGTGTAAAACACAGTAACAATATTGTATGTGATAAATAAATAGGTTGGTTTAAAACAAAAATAAATAAATGAGTACAATATGTGAACCGGTTATGTAAACAGTACTTGTAGGGATAATTTGAAAAAATCCTATAAAGGCGATAATAATCTTCTAAGAACTCGTATATATTGAAGATCTTGTCACACTAAACTCTTACTTGATCATAAACTTTAAATTTATTCAAAGTGTATAAATACCTTAATTAATATTGCTGTCGCTAAGCTCGTTACAACGCCTCTTTCAAAACGGCGCCACGCATGTTCTTTTACTTGTAATTTATCATAGTTGAAACTGTGATTGCAAATTCAAGATTGATTAGGATCAATCGTAATCAATCATTCGTATAATATATTCAAAGAAAATTATTATTATAGAGCATCCCGGTAATAGATTAGATCTATTCTAATAAAATATTTAATTTATTAAGACTTGAGAACATCAAAGAATATCGAACTCCTATTTCCGTAAAATGTTTTCGAAAAATCATCAATACTAGAACTGCCGAACAATAAATTCAACGACGTACAGTGGCACACGAAAGTATTCGGACACTCTTTAAATCTAAATAACTTTTTCAAAATTGATCGAAACAACTTGAATTTTCTGGAGCAATTAGAAACATTGATTTACTAAATGATATGCAAAAATAATTGTGAAATAATTCTAATTGGTCAAAATTACGTGGGAAATTAGGAAAGACATTTTTTAAAACATTTTTATTTAAACTCGTAATAAAAATTTAAAATATGCGTTTTTCAGAACTGTGTTAGTTATACACATGCTGAAAATTTCACTGAAATCGATTGATGCGGGTAAAAATAGCATGTATAGAAAGATGTAAGAATTTGTGGCGTTTAAACAGAAATTGACCAAGAAGCGTTTTCGATGGCATTGAGCTCGTGTGTATATGGATCGATTTCAATGAATTTTTCTACATGTACATAACTATCATAGATCTACCAGATGCGTCTTTAACATTTATTGTATGTGGCTCAAATGAAAAATATTTAAAAAGTTCCACTTTTATTGGTCATGTAATTCATACCAATTCCAATATGTACAAAAATCATTTTGCATATCATTTATTAAATCAATGCAACTAATTGCTCAGGAAAAGTGAAGACGTTTGGTCCAATCTTAAAAAAGTTATTTAGGTTCGAAGAGTGTCCGAATACTTTTGTGAGCCACTGTACATTGCTTTGTAATAATAACGAAATGCTCCGTATTTGAATTTCACAAAATTTTTATCGCAATATATGGTTTCATTAAAGAAGCACATTGAAAAATTTCTGATAAAAACATTTTTATAACTTGAATAATGGCGAAAGAAAAAATTGGGGACCAATCATCTTGATTGGTTTGGTAGTTCTAGTGTTAATAAACCTCTCATAACAAAATGGATGAATTATGTGTGATTAATAAAATTTATTGATGTTAATTGGAATGGGGTATGTAATGGAAATATTAAACTATAAATAAATGTTTAACTTGCTAAAATAATATCACCAGAGCTCAGAAACATATTTAAACAAACGGACAACAATAAATCAAGTTTCCGGTATATATTGGTTAATTTTTCATGTTATATATTGCACTAAGGTAGCATGACTTGCCCAAGCACCTAGACCATCAAAATTTATATTCCGTAGCCTTTGCATGGAATTAAATTTCATATACATTTCACGTACATTTTGATTACGCAATGATTTCTTATGTATCAGCATTTGCATCATTCGAAAGCGAATATGTAAAAACCGACTAATTTACTGAGGCAAGTCGATTAAGCATGTTCTGTTGTTTTCTGTGAATTCTAATAATCCATGAAGTTTTTATTTACACAATCATCGTAAGGTATTTATGTATTATACATGGTAGAAAATATTCGATCGAAATAGCGAATGTGCTTGTTGAACACGTGGCTCATGATGTATATTAAACACGAATAACGAGCAAATACTGTGTACATATAAGTTAAATATGATCAAAGAGTTAATGATATTTTAGAAAAATATGAACAAAGTGACGAATCTTTTACTTTGTTGACGAATATATAAGAAAAAAGATTTATCTGTGTATTTGTAAATTATAATAAAATTCAAGTATCATGGTAAAATATTATAACACTTTTTAATGTTTTTACTGATGAAAATATTCTAAATGCTTTGGGATAATTAAATTCTTTTTTAAATTAGTATCTAATTTGCTTATAGCTTGTATTTCCTTTATACAGTCTACCTCACGAACTCTATTTACCTAAAATATATTTGATACCGTAACACTTTAACTGCCGAACTAACAACCTCAAAAATTCCACAAAATCAAAGTAGTTTATTTAATAAAGCAACAATTAAAAATTTTAAATGTATGACAGATGGTTCACTTTCAACCTTCTTGTATTCTCCCGATATCAACTAAATTGAGTGAAACGAATATATTAACGTAAAAATTTACTGTTAAACATGGACAAAGAATTCTGTCACCCACATATGGGTGACATGGCAGTCAAAGTGTTAAGCGATACGTAAAAATATTTGAAATAAAAGTTATAAGATTTGAAACAATCAGTAATGTAGTCATTGATGTTTTTTAGCAATTGGACTCGTAAAAGAGAAATGGTGTTCACTTCCGGTTCTTTTTTCTATACATGGAATCACTTATGTTTTATACTTGATTTCGATAGAATAGTAGATTCTGAATTAACAAATTACAGAAACACATTTATTTATATTTTAACGTTTTCGAAATGTTTGATTTTATTTATCTCAGTACTTTCCCTATGAAAGAAGCGCGAAACTTCGAATATGTTTTACAATATTTATAATGAAAATAATTGGACGTAAATCGAGCACAAATGTAATTTATGTACGGTTGTAAAAGAACTGCTACTAGAACATTATTAATTACTTTAAATTTTACACCTTCTATGTGAAACGTTTTCACACATTCAAAGTATTGAAAACATTTCCGGCAGATTTCGCGAGACATACTGTCACGACGAGATTCATCACGGCATTTGTTTTTACCGTTAACGGAAGTATTTTCCACATTAGACAAATAAATAATTACAATGGCAGATATCTTATGCGTTTGATCAAATGGTTTTTGTCAAGGTTAGAATGTATATGTTATATGGAGACCTTGTGGTAGGAAAAATATCCTAGTCAGGTTCGAACAATAAAAAAGAGAGGGAGAGAAGAGAGAGAGAGAGAGAGAGAGAGAGAGAGAGAGAGAGAGAGAGAGAGAGAGTTTGACGTAACATAAAAAGTAAGAGGTTCGAACAGGCGTAATCGATGTTGCGACACCTCGCCGTGCCAGACAACTCTTGAGAAGTTTTCACAGTGACTGATATGCCGCAAGCATTTGCATGTACCTTGTGAATAAATGTGTTATTGGAGAGAGGAAACGCAACGGCAACCATAAACTTCCTAACTTAGTCCAAAAATAAAGTTCCTTAATACTATACAATTTTGAATTATTAAATTAATTTTAAAAGTAGCTAGAACTAATAAGCTAATAATAAAAATACTAATAAAATCATAGATACTACTATTTAGAAGCCTTACACTCTATATCAATAAATTCTACACTTTACGTTATTCGTCGGACATTTTAATTTAATTTATTTTAATTATTTATTATATATATTACTATTTTATTATGCGTACTGATTACATAATAATACTCGTTACTTTCCTATCTTAAATCGCCCGTATTGTCGTTGTTATTAACAGTAATATATTACATGTACGTAATAATATGTAAAAATTACTAAACAGCGAAATTCTTACTTTTTGAAATTTTTCTATTGTGATGTAATAAAAGAAATCGATGATAAGGACATTATTTTTCATTATTTCTTTGGTGACAATTGGCTACAATATAGGTGTGTAACTTAGCAAGATTATAATATAATAATTATATAAACTGAATAATATATTGTTTATCCTAATATTACAGACTATATAAACGTAGAAACGAACGGAAAAGTAATTTGTGATGTTTTCGCAATTAAAAATTGATCTCGTAACTTTCTTACGTAAGATTCGTCTTTTGCAGAAGGAATATCCTATTTCTTGCTTCAAACATATATTTAACACTAAAAAACTACCATACCAGCTTAAATTACGGGCCTTTATTTTTTTTCACAATTCGAAGTTATAAAAATATTTTCATGAGGAATTTTCGGATGTACTTCTGTAATGAATTACATACGACAATAAAAATTGTACGAAATTTGAATAGGTGCAGTCTCGTTATTATTAAAAAGTAATGTATATCGTTGGATTTATTGTTTGTTAACTCTGCCGTTAAATTAAAATGGACTAACACTCAATAACTGTTTGACTACCATTTCTCTCGAAATAAAAAATTATTAATTGTTCAGATTTGAAAGGGAATTTTAATATTGATAAATTCAATGACCGAAAGTTTGTTGTGAATTGAAAAACACAACAGGATTGTAAAAGCATCCAGTATCATAGATTTCAATTTGTTCTACTTTTATTTCATCAAATAAGTTACCATAATTTTATGCAATTTTTCAGGTTGGTAGTTTAACACTTTGACTGCCATGTCACCTATATATGGGTGACAGAATTATTTGTCCATGTTTAAAAATAAATTTGTACTTTAATATATTCGTTGCGTTCAATTTAGTTGATATCTGAAGAATACAAGAACGTTGATAGATAACTATACGCCATACATTTAAAGTTTTCAATCGCTGCTTCATTAAATAAATTGATTTGATTTTATGGAATTTTTGAGGTCGTCAGTTGGGCAGTTAACGTGTTAAAGCATTAATACATAAAATAATTGTTAAAGATATGTAGAAAATATTTTAGATATTTTAGGTAGATTAGATATTCCAGTTCGTTGTATTAAATAAACTATAAACCTCTCGGCTATTGCGTGCAATAGGAGATAGCCACGCTAGAATTCATTATCGGTGACCGAATCAATCGATGTTCCCTTAGATTGATTCCATCGAGATTGCAACACCTATTTAATTGATTCGTTGCCAATAAAAGGCGACGAGTAAATTGCGAGGATCCTTTCTGGACGTTTCCTTTCCTTGACGCGTTTGTTGTGAACGTGAAATTACTTTTAATGACCGGTTACCGTCACCCTGTTTACTCTGGGCAGGAAGTTTCTCCAGAACAATGATCCAATGACAGCCTGCGTATATTTCATCACAGAGGCTAATAATGTTTGCCTATTCCTAAAGAATAAGACACAGTCGGTTATATCAAAACTTTCAATACAATTCGATGTTTGAGAAAATTTATTTATTTATACGTTACATGTGCGATCACGTTTCAAATAATTTTATTTACAATTCAATCGTCGTGTTTGTTCTAAAAATGACGGTACAATATTTATACTTCGGTAGAATAATTTTTATTGTGTATTTAGCATTTGAATGTTTATCAACACTAGAACTACCGAACAATAAATCCAGCGATGTACATTGATTTGTAATAATAACGAGAGTGCATCTATTAAACCTTCATATAATTCTCATTGTAACATGTACGTCATTAAAGAAGTGCATCCAAAAATATCTGATGAAAACATTTTTATAACTTCAATAATTGTGAAAGAAAAAAATGGGGACCAGTCACAATGACTGGTTTGGTAGTTCTAATGTTAAAAAGGTTTAAAAAAATTTTAATTTATTTCATTACTTAGTTAAATAAACTTCTGATAGATCATGTAGAAATATACACGTGATATGAAATTGTAACTATCAAATAAAAATGCAAGTTTCATTTGCATAAACAATATTGTTACGCAAAGAGCCAAATTTTTAAATTATGCGGAATAAATGAATTTTAAACTGTATGTAATATCATTTTGATATTTTTTATGATACTTTTATGAACCAGCCGAGTTTTCATTAAATAGTTTACATTTGATCAAGGTAAAGAGCAATCCGACAGGAATTATGTAACTATAGTCAAACTTCGATTATCTGAAGTGAACAAGAACACCTGAGGGTTCATATAATAGAGCAGTAACTTTATGAAATTGCTAACTTTAATTTACTTTGATTTAAGCAATAATCATATAGATCTCCTGAGATTGAGTTATTTAAATTTGAAGCTAGTTGCAACTTCGACGAACGACTGTCGCTTTTACGGAGAAAAAAATTCTTTTCAAAACACGGACTTTTCATTCAGTAGTGTTGAGGTCAAAAACGAAAATCAAAAGCAGATGCAAAAATACATATGCTTTCATATATTCTTTGTTCCCTCGGATAAGAAAGTTCTATTAAGAAGTCGGACTTTTAATTCAATACTATTAAGGTCAAAAACCAAAATTAAAAGCAGAAGCAAAAAAATGTTGTCATATTTGTTTACTTGCAAATATAAGTAAATCGAGAGCACATAATCATAAAACTTGTTATACAGACAATTGAGAGGATTCAAGAACTTCATAAAATACACTATTAAGTTCGTTATCGTTGTTATTATATTATATATCGTTGTTACCGTTATGAAATCAAATATAGTTGCATAACATTACTTGTAATCACAGATAAGTAAATATTATTCATTGATTTGTTTTATATTTTCGGTAGAGATTTATTTACATTTCTTGCAAAACAATAAATAATTTTAAACAATCAACTTCTCTCTAAAGGAAACTTATTGATCACAGCAAGTATATGGTAAAAATTTAATTTTGTCGACGTGCACTTTCCTCGTCTCTTATTTTATTTTTCTCACATTGAATAATAATGCGATCATTCAGTACAACATTTTGAGTAAACGTTATATAATTTTGTTAATATGATCACTTTCTCGATCATATGAAAGACACACATACAATGGTCGACTGATATTGAAATAAATTTCATGTAATAAATTATGTAATAAATACATATGGCTAATCTTTGAAGTCTTATCCTCAGTTTCTATTTACACGTTTAATTTTACTTTGAAATAAGTTTTTCTCAATATCCGTCTATGTGATCATCGTGTATTTTGTCTATATGTTTGAGAAAATAAAGATACTGACGATAGCACTGCGCGATACTTAGTGAAAATGTATATATGGACCGTTTATTTTGAAATTGGTGTAAGACCTTTTTTTAAAAAAATGAGATATGATGTAATTTATGCTTAATTTAGTGTAAACTTTTAGTTTATAACTAGTTAGTATTTAATATCTTAAAAAATGCCTATGCTTTATTCAATTTAAAATTGACCGGTAAAAGAAATAGCGTAACCATTGATTATGAAAGTGGTGTAAGTCCAATTTCCATAGACAGAAAAAATGGCATTACGAAAAAAGAATTTCCTGTACACACCACAGGATTATTATGACGTTATAAACCAATGTAGACAACATAATAAATTTATTTTACACGAAATGAAACGAGAGAATTTCGTTTCAATAAAAAATCTACAAAACGCAATTAAAAAACAG
>CM052089.1:4514076-4561313 GCA_028453745.1 Agapostemon virescens
AATATATTAGTAACAAGTTGCCTCAGAATGAAAAGATCTTGTAAAAATGTAACTATTATGGTAGCTGACTCGATTTTTAAAAAAATGAAATTACGCCACTTTCAAAATAAACGGCTCATATAACTCTGAAAATAGAAGAAAACACATGTATTATCTTAAATATACTAAAATCTATTTTAATAGCCTAGAATAACGTGAAAGACACAAAACTGTGTCATATACGAATAGTAACAAAATTGTTGCGACGGCAACACCGAAGATTGTCAGTGCCTAACCCTGTGTTTGGAAATGTGTTACGCATAAATGAAAAGCAGGCAGAAGTGCGAAATACGACCCGCGCCGCACGCGGACGGCTCTACCCCGACGAACGTATAGTACGTGCGACGCACTTGAAGACACGAAGAAAACCAGACGACCCTGCAATAAATCACGATAATCCCTCATTGACCACTTCCCACTTCTTCAGATATACTCCTTCAGGCTCACGACTTCAAGCACACTCCTTCCATCATTTCCACAAACAATTACAAATCGCTACATTCCTTCACCTCAAACTACCCTCAACCAATCACGACAAAACCGCGGTGACGGCGGACAGAACGCAACAGGACTCATTGGAACATGAAATCGCGAACGTGATTATCTAGAAGTCGCAAAGAGACTTCAGAAATCGCGAAGAGACTCAAAAGAAATCTCAAACAGACGAATACAGACACCTTGAAGAGAACAGAACTCGAAACATAGAGATCGCGAACATTACGAAGTGGAAATGAAGAAAACGCAACCACGACAATCGTATAATTATTACGCGACCCAAGGTGTTCAGTGACAATCACAGAAGTGACACCTTCGTATACAACAAAAACGATTACTGAAATTGCAAACAAATAAGTTGTTATTGATATGCAAACCCGAAGCTATTATATACGCTTTGTTTTATTTAATGGATAGAATATAATAGAATAGATAGTAGCACAAATAATGTAAATTGCACAAGATGCTTCCGTTGGTTTCTATCTGCAAACAACTTGCAAGGCATTTATTTTGATATTTCAGGTTGACGGTGCTGCCAGCCGTTATCGTTATTGTTATTTGTTATTTCAGAGTCATTATATAATTTAGACGTACACGTTATTTTATAAAAACCTAAAATTATTTGGTAAAATGTCGATATATTAGCATGTAACTTGAAAGTTACACGGCTCCATAGAGGGTTAAAGATGATAAAACTGGCAGTTTGTCATAACTTTCGATTAATTCTCTTTTTAAGAGTGTCATTACTGCGAGTTATGGCAGGTATGAAGATGTATATAATTATGTTTTTAGGTGAAGATCCTTGTGAACGTAACCGAGGATACGAAAAATGTGACGTTACACGCGGTTAGCATGGACATCGATGAGAGTTTCACGAATATCAAAGAATATTCAGCCACAAGCAACTCAACCAAAGCGATCAGAATAGTTGGGCAGAAGAACGACACGGAACGGCAGTTTCACGTGATTAAAACCTCAGACACGTTGAAAAGGGGCAAGCAGTACTTTGTGCATCTCAAGTTTGTTGGTTATTTGGACGATTACTTGCAAGGCTTCTACAGAAGCTCCTACACTGTTGGCAATGAGATCAGGTAAAGACCCTAGCCGATTAAATTGTACAAACCTACCATTACATAATTCGCAATGAAGCTAACTCGAATATTGAACATGACTTTATTGTAGTCAACAAAACACAACAACGTAAGGAATCGCGGAAATAATTCACGAATTAATATTTTCTAAAGTTTCTAGTTATGTTTCAATAAAAAGAATTTTTTAACTCTTTGCACTCCAAGCTATTTCAAATCCAAAATTCGAGATACCTTTTCACCTAGAATAGCACTATTGTATATGATTCGTTTCTTTTCGTACATATAAAATTTATTACTATGACTCGTACGTGCCACACTTCAGTTTTTAGTGATTTTTTAAACGCAAACATAATGGTGTAAAAGTTGTTTTGAATAATATTATGGCAGTTTATAGTGTCGCCTTACAGGAGCCATTGCAGTGCTAAGAGTTAATATTTTAATGAAACCTATCTATTTGATTTCACAGAAATACATTTTTACATATACGTTTACAATTACTTACCTAAAATTGCTTACACGTATTTAAATCTATCTATCGAGACTGTCCTGTAAAAGAAATTTATTAAATTAAATGGAGATAATCCTTGTATAAATTTAGTGGATCGGAAATGATTCAAAAGCACTATTGATTTCATTAAACGACTTTCGTTGTTTCACATTTAATCCATTTATTTTTATCATATATGCATACAATCTGCACTATATTCTTTCGACAATTTTTTAAATTTATATTCATCATACTTGCGAAGAAAATCTTTACTTTTAAAAAGGAAAGTGCATCATTTGCTGCACTTTTGTAATTATGTAAAAGTAGAAATCTGTTATCAACTTTTGGACAAATGAGCACACTTTTTCATTTCTCGTGAATCTTTTAACTTCTATTTAATCACGTACCACGACCGGTCAAATTACTGGTATCTCACTTTCTATTTTATAATTGTTCTAATTGCGGCGATGTTTCCACTAGAAGGTTTTTAATTTTCTTCATTCAAGCATATATTGTCATACAAATTGGTAGACATCTAAACGAGATCTTAATCAACAACATTTTATGTTGATGCGCTGTATTTTATATGCTACTATCGTCAGATTCCAAAGTAACAACTGCGGAATAATTAAATTTTTGAAATAACTGTAAAGCCACAAGATAACGTATATACACTGAACTATATAAAAATAATAACTAAACTGAACTTATAAATTCTTAAATGGTCGACACTATGAAATATCCAAAATAAATCTACGGAAGAGTAAGGATTCCGATTGCTGATGGAACACACTAGCAAGAAATTGTTATTGAAATGCGGCATAGGTAAGTAATTACAAAGTCAATGTCGGTCATTACCATGCCGACGAATTAATATTGTCGGCGAAGTCAATGTCGGTGAACTAAGTGGCGATGTACAGTCAGTGCAAAAAGGGTTCGAATACATACAAATGTAACCTTTCCTTTTTTCTTCGCAACTGTTACCAATGACAATTTTTTATAAAGAAGTTATTCGTTTTTAACCAGTTAACTGTGGCGACCTCTTTTCAAAGCGCGAACCTAAATGTGTCGCGAAAATCAAGGGAAGCAGTTCCAGCCAGTGTATACGGGGATGTACGAACCCATCTCAAATTATTTAAACTTTTTATTTGTTCGTTTTATTCCTTCTTGATCTGCAAATATTTTAAATATATTGAATTTTACGAATATATCTCAGTTTTTTCTAAAATTACAATAGCTAATGGTAACTGAATTTTAACAATTTACCGATCGGCGAGTATTTCAAAAGTTTCCATTGTCGATGATTGAAAACTTTTCGATGAATCCCTCATCGCTGACAGCAATTTCTATTGTAAATCAACGTGAGATTCTCAGTAACGTTATCTAATAATTTGGTTACAAATTACAATGTAAAAGCAATTTGTTAGGCTTCATTTTGTTACAGTGCAACTACTGAAAGTCCTAATAATAGGCTTCCGGTCGGTAAAGTGTTAAGCATTACACAAAATACTGGCATTTCTCCATGACGAGTATGCGCGAATACTTTTTATACTGACTGCAAACACATCGATGAATTCGTATGGTCGGCGAAATCGATTTTGGTCAAATGGTGTCTAGTTTCGTGATTTCTATAAAACAACGTACGCATCGGTGGCATGTTATGCTCGGTATGGTTGGTGTTAAAAGAACGGCGAACCGTCCCTGGTATTTCGTTCCAACGAAACCTCTATTTCCAACGGGATTTCTTTTCAGTGCAAGAAATGTCTGTAAATTTAAACAGTTCAACATCATCTCCCCAAGTCTTGCGACCCTGTTGAATAGAAGAGTGTCTCACGATTCTTGTCTCTGATAGCCGTGGTAGCTAGGGGTATCGTCATGGGTTCAGCTTGGACAGAGTCCATGAAAGTGCAAACAAGGCTTTCCCAATGGCTGTTTACTAAAGTTCCCCTCGGTTTTGTATTACAGATGGATCGCCACCACTCAATTTCAAGCAACGGATGCACGAAGTGCTTTTCCTTGCTTCGATGAGCCTGCTTTGAAAGCTCGTTTCCAGATCAGCATCGCCAGACCCACGAACATGACTTCGATTGCGAATATGCCAAGGAAGGGGGAGCCAATGCCTGTGTAAGTAACGATCGTTTAACACTAGATTTACGGATGTTGATTACATGCTTATTTTTACTGAACTGACAAGGAAAATCGCATTTTCGCATCTGAATATGTTGCCGTGAGCCAATTTGACTCATACAAGAAAATTGAAGTTTTTTGTAAAGAAAATAGTTTCGAATCAATTTAAATGAAAGATTCATTATTTATAAAATTCGTTTAAACACTTTTAACATATAAACTCTCCTTTGAAAGACATTTCCCGCAAACATTTCGATTACATTTAGCACAGAGGTTCTTACATCTATTTCTATTACATGATTCTTGAACTTGACAATTCTTTCGTGCATCAGTAGTATGAATTTTTGTCAATGGAATGAATGTGTTCTCGACATCTTCTCTAGATTTACTTCTTAGCTCTTCAGCCAATTGAAAAACAAAATCTTTTCTTGAAATAATATAAATTGCATATGTTATGTGATTAACTGTTAAATCATACCATGAGTCGGACCAGGTAGCAATATCTATTGATACATTACTAGGCATCAATCTAATAATTTTTTCCGTAAAGTAGGTAAATTCCAAAATAGATGATTCAGTCTTTATAAATGTTACATGCTCGCAATTGACACAAATGAAACGAACAATTCACTTTCAGAGCTAGCAAGAAACATATAATCAAGTTGTTTGTGTAAGATGAATCGCCCAGCTAATTGTTCTGCGACGCTTCTCGTTTGTTAGAGCCAATAATGTTGAAGATTCCATTAGCTGTAAACCGACAAATAACATGAACCAACGATGTACTTGAAAATAGAAATAATGTACCATCAAATGATCTGATACACTTTAAAATTGAAGTTTGATAATAGAAGCAATCGATGCGTCCCAGCTGTAGATTTCTTCAAATTAAAGAAGTAAATCAGAACTTGTCGCAACTGACGTTTATTCGGCTCCAAACTCTAATACACAATCGCTAATATTTCTAGGTTGTGTTGTTGACAGATGTGCAACCTTACGATATGATGTCTTACATCTGACACTAGCCGCCATTAGGTACTGGTTGTGCTATTCGGTATCAAACGGCGGAGATTTATTTATACTCACAATAAGTAATAATCGGATGGAGCCAAGTCTAACGAATAAACCACATGGAAAAGTACATCCCAACTAAACGCCTCAGTCGTTTCCTTGACCGGTTTTGCTGTGTGTGATTGTGCATTGTTATAAAGCAAAATTACTTCGCGTTGCCTTTTAATCGCATTTTCCTATCTTCTGAATCTTTTTCATGCCTTTCAAACGGAGACGACTTCTCGTGTCACATTTAATTGATCCACGAGATGTTGTTGTGTTTGAGCGTCATCCTCATCCAACAATGCTTGCAATTCGCTACTTTTGAATTTTTAAATCACTCAAAGCACTATGATTTACCACGACCATCACCATGCTCATCGTAAGCTTCGAAAGCATTCGATTCGATTCTGTAGCAGTTTCCTTCAAATGTAACAGAAAACCAATACTGTAATGTATTTGCCAGATACAACCACTACTAAAATGTAGTTGCCAGATACAAAATTTGATATGTCCAACGCTATTAAAAACTATGCTGTTGTATGAAACTTGTAGGGTTCAGTTGAAACTCTTTATCAGATGTCCAAACGGTTGTTTGGATGTCCGCGGTTTGAATGTATATATGCAAATTTCAGTTTTAAAAGAATACAATTATATTTGAAGAATCATGGACATAATTTTCAAGAATTTTTAAGTTAATCAAACTTCTCTCGTCATTCAATTTTTCCAAAATAGTATAAAAACGTTAAGAACCATCATTAGCATGAACAAAGATGGTCTACAGTAATATCCGTTGAGTCGAGACGTAGCGGTAATGAAACTTTTTCGGTTCGCTATAACTGTTTTAGTCAGAATCGACATATAATAATTTGAAACGATTAATTTGCGGAACCTTTTTAATCCCTGAATGTACACTCCTATTTAAAAAAATACGCTCTTAACTTTAAGGTCTCAAAAACATGAGTTCTAAACAAATATGTTTGCTTATTATAATATTTTCCACGTGTGAGCGAGTAGTATTTTTTAAATATTTGTTCTCATCATCTAAAACGATTTGTTCATTTAACACTGGAACTACCGGACCAACCAAAATGACTGGCCCATAGATTTTTCTTTCGCAATTATTGAAGTTATAAAGATGTTTTTGTCAGACATTCTTCGATGTACTTCTTCAATGAAGCACATATTACCATAAAAATTGTATAATGTTTGAATAAATATATATCGTTGGATTTATTGTTCGATAGTTCTAGTGTTAGTGCGATAAGCTCACGTGAATTCTATATATTTATGCTATAAAACAAGAAAATGGCGTCAATTACGCGGTTTTACCAATCCATGCATCTACTCTCACTAATATATTCATCCTCAGTTTTTTAATTTTTGTGAAAACGAGCAAAACACTTTTTCTTACAGACGTTATCACATATTCCGAATTTAACAGTGACTGAAACAACTTCGAACATACATTACACAGTCGCTCGTTTGTAACTTGTAATTTTAAATGGAAAGCACGTACACGAGAGTATTAATGTTCAAGACTACATTATTTGCGTGCTCTGAACAATTATCAATTTCAAATTTTAAGAAATTTTGACGATCGCAGTTCTGACATGACGTAGAATATTTATGAAGCAATGCACTTTACCAATTATAAACAACAGTTAGATATGACACGATAGAAATATTTTACATGTTTACTTTTTCTTATAAAAATAACGCTTTCATAAATATTCTAGAATGAAAAAAGTTTTTCAAGCAATTGGTTACTCGAGTTAACATACAAACATTAACGAAACAAAATAAACAGTCTTCTTCAGATTGTAATTTTCACATGCACGTAATAATTGATAATATGGACACAATATGGACACCAAATATTAATAATTGCTCTATACAAGGCTTTTTAACACTAAACTTACCGAGTATTAAAATTAGCTGGTATATATTATCTTATGAAAATACCAAGATTTAATTTACGTAAATCAATTGCGATTTGTAATAGAAAATATAATTGAACAAAGAGATCTATTGTATCGATTCCTACGAATGCAATTTTATAATTTCAATAATTGTAAACTAAATAATCTGAAAAGTGTCATTTGAGCCGCTGTGGTACACTTAGTGTTAATAACAATATTCATTTTTATTTAGAACAATTATTTGTTACTGTAATGAACAATGAATCCAAAAGATATTTTTACACTAAATTTCTTATCCCCCCAAAAATTGTCGATATGTGAACTATAATAATTTCGTTATTACTCAAAAAGCAGTTCAATAATAGAGTATGTACCTGGACTCATTTTAAAGCATGTAACTTCCATTTTTATTTAAAATGTCTTTATACGATCTGTTCTGAAAATAATTCTGTTTTTTTCCTAACATTTCAATTTGTAGTTTATTTGTCTTTAATTTTTCATAAACTATATTATGAAGAAACATCGTAAAAGAGTTTAATGATTATTAGTGATTGTAAGGAATTTGAGCTATAAAACGAATCCAAATGTATTATTGTACTCGTGTTTTTAACGAAATTATTATAGTTCCAATATTGACAATTTTTCGAGAATCGAAAGTGTAATGTTCAAATACTTTTTGTATTTGTACAAAATATTTCTGTATTTATACAAAATACAGATGCACAAATAAAATATGTTCAATTCTTATGAAAAGTAGAACACAGCATATTATTATAGGAACTACATCAGATTATAATCAAATTTGTTTAAACTATGATATTAATTTTGCTGAAAACCACAGAGTATTAATGTTTGAGATGTGTTTTTAGTTATTGTAAATCTTTATTATCCAATAGAAAATGATTTACTTATACAATAAACGTTGAAAACATAGTTTCACTTCTATACCACAATCATGAGTTGCTAAACATTATACAAATTGAGTGTTCTCATACTCACTACCCGGTGGAAGGTTTCATCAATATTAGCGTGTCACACTTGGGCGATGTTTCTTGCAAATGTGTCATTGCAGATATAGTGACTCATAAAGTTCGTTCAAGGCTACGGTGTCTTTATCTTTACAGAGTATATAATCACATTTATCAATTGTAAGTTTGGAATTACGAATAATTATTGTGACACTTACTACAAATGTGTTAAATGGGGACCAGAATGCATAAGAATTCCTGAAAATTTAATTACTATTAATTTTAATTACTATTAATAATAATTGTTCTCTTAATTGTTTGCACATTATAGATACAAACATTATTGATAAACTTTTATCGTATAAATATAGAAAATTAACGTGAGCTTATCGCATTAACATTAGAATTATCGAACAATAAATCCAACGATATACATTTATTCAAACTTTATACAATTTTGATGGTAATATGTGCTGCATTGAAGAAGTACATCGAAGAATTTCTGACAAAAACATATTTATAAGTTCAATAATTGCGACAGAAAAATCTAGGGACCAGTCATTTTGGTTGGTCCGATAGTTCCAGTGTTAAATGAACAAATCGTTTTAGATGATGGGAACAAATATTTAAAAAATACTATTCGCTCAGAAGTGGAAAATATTATAATAAGTAAAAATATTTGTTTAGAGGTCACGTTTTTGAGACCTTAAAGTTAAGAGCGTATTTTTTTAAATAGGAGTGTGCATTCAGGGATTAAAAAGGTTCCACAAATTAATCGTTTCAAATTATTATATGTCGATTCTGACTAAAACAGTTATAGCGAACCGAAATAGTTTCATTACCGCTACGTCTCGACTCAACGGATATCACTGTAGACCATCTTTGTTCATGCTAATCATGGTTCTTAACATTTTTATACTACTTTGGAAAAATTGAATGACGAGAGAAGTTTGATTAACTTAAAAATTGTTGAAAATTATGTCCATGATTCTTCAAATATAATTGTATTCTTTTAAAACCGAAATTTGCATATATGTGGCGCTAGCTGTTAATGTACTTACATTCAAACAGCGTCATTGACGCCATTTTCTTGTTTGGACATCTGATAAAGAGTTTCAACTCAATACTACAAGTCTCATACAACAGCATAGTTTTTAATAGCGTTGGACATATCGAATTTTGTATCTGGCAACTACATTTAGCGCACAGTATTGGTTTTCTGTTACATTTGCATGAAACTGCTACAGAATTGAATCGAATGTTTTTCGAAGCTTACGGTGAGCATGCTCATGGTAAATCATAGTGCTTTGAGTGATTTAAAAATTCAAAACTAGCGATTTCAACGTGAAAAAAGAAGAACGCGAAAGAACGCAGAGAAAGTTTGACGACAGCGAATTGCAAGCATTGTTGGATGAGGATGACGTTCAAACACAACAACAACTCGCGGATCAATTAAATGCGACACGAGAAGCCGTCTCCATACGTTTGAAAGGCATGGGAAAGATCCAGAAGATAGGAAAATGCGATTAAAAGGCAACGCGAAGTAATTTTGCTTTATAACAATGCACAATCACACACAGCAAAACCGGTCAAGGAAACAATTGAGGCCTTTAGTTGGGATGTACTTTTCTATGTGGTTTATTCGTCAGTCCTGGCTCCATCCGATTATTACTTATTGGGAGTACAAGTAAATCTCCGCCGTTTGATATCAAATAGCACAGCCAGTATATTATGGCGGCTAGTGTCAGATATAAGACATATCGTAAGGTTGCACATCTGTCAACAACACAACCTCGAAATTTTAGCAATTATGTATCAAAGTTTGGAGCCGAATAAACGTCATTTGCGACAAGTTCTTATCTACTTCTTTAATTTGGAGAAATCTGCAGGTGGGACGCATCGATTGCTTGTAGACGCATATGGTAAGGCTGCATTAAGTGAGAGAAGTTATCGTGAGTGGTTTTCAAAATTTAAGAACGGTAACATTGATGTCGCTAACAAACAACGTAGTGGAAGATCGAAAGTGTACGAAGACGCGAAATTGGAAGCATTATTGAATGATGATTTGTGCCAAACGCAAGAAGAACTGGAACTTGCATTATCAGTGACTCAACAAGCGATTTCTCGTCCTTTAACCTCTGAACCTACAATTTACGTTCCAACAGGTTGGGCCCAAAACGTAAACAAGATCGCGAGCCTTCGGGCCATTCCACGATTCGGCAAATCGGTCCTAAGCCATGCTCGTGATATTTACATTTGGTCCGACCGATATACCACGGCCAGGTCCGTGATAAATAATCAGTTTTAGCCGGAATACAAGGCCACGTGTCTCACACGTAGTTGTAGGGTAAGGAGTTAAAATCATTGGGAATGATCGAAAAGCAAGGAAATTGGGTTCCATATGAACTGACGTCGGGAAACATTGAACGGGAAACATTGAAGTTATCAAAACTTGGATCGATTAATGTATAGCGTTAAACGATGAAGCGTTCTTCAATAAAATACAAAGTACTAAAATACTAAGACAATACTTTCAATAAAACATAAGGTATCGTTCTTTTGCAATAAATGACCAGTTTACGATGAAAAACTGTAGACACTTATTTGTACTCCCAATATTTGCATCGATGTGCCACGCATTTGCTGAGCAGCGCTTCACATTGTACGAAAATGTATGAAAATGACTCGATGACTGGTTTGTCTCATAAGAGGAACAGTTTTGTTTTGGTATGGCGACCACAAATTGTCAGAGAGATGGGAATAATGTCTACCTACCGATGGGCAATACTTCTAATAAAATATTTTGTATTATTTTTATACAATAAACGTGTATTTCTTTTATTAAAATATTGTGGTTTCATATGTACAGTGACTCTTATTAATATTCGGACATTGTGCTATTCAAAAAATTGTTGCTAGTTTCGATCGTTTGCAATAGTAAATTTGGAGTTATTGTTTTATAATATAACAGAACATTCATTGTAGTTTGTAATAACATAAATTTTATTTGTTTGTTGTACATACTTTTCTTAATATAAAAGAGTGAACTAAATTATGTCGAAGTTTATCGTCGCAAAA
This sequence comes from Agapostemon virescens, assembly GCA_028453745.1. Taxonomy (NCBI): domain Eukaryota; kingdom Metazoa; phylum Arthropoda; class Insecta; order Hymenoptera; family Halictidae; genus Agapostemon; species Agapostemon virescens. The sequence continues at coordinate 4,525,331 of CM052089.1, forward strand.
ATATTAGGACACATAACTTATTCTCGCATTCCTTGCGAATAACGACACACCTTTGCCGTTTATTTACAAACATAATGTCGAGCAAGATGAAGAACATGCTTCACGACATCAGTTACTGTTCGAAAGCCGTTAGGATCAGTTAGAAATTCTAAATATGGGACGAAAAAGTAAAAATACTTCATTTGACGTACGACAATTAAGTCGTACTTCTAAAATTAAGTAAGAATACCGTAGTTGATAGTATACGGAGATATAATGAAGAAAATCGAATTCAATCAATTCCTCGGAAATGCCAATCACAGAAGCTTGACGACCGAGAGAAACGTATTATTTTGAGAAAAGTAAAAGTGAACCCTGATTTGAGTGTTTCAACATTAAGTGCTGAATTATTTCAAGAGATAGGAAAGAAAGTTCATCCAGATACAATATGTCGGGTGTTGAAAACAGATGGATTTAATGGTAGAGTAGCGCATAAGAAGCCGTCTATAAACGAGGCGAATCGCAGGAAAAGATTAGCTTTTGCAAAACAATATGTTCGTGAGGAAAAAACTTGGTGGAATAATGTAATTTTCGCAGATGAAAGTAAATTTAATCTGTTTAACACTGATGAACGAAAATTAGTATGGCGTAAACGAAATCAAGAGCTTAACAGAATAAATTTAAATGCAACAATAAAGCACGGTGGTGGAAGTATTTTGGTGTGGGGGTGTATTTCATCTAAGGGAGTTGAACAACTGGTTTTTATTGAAGAAATTTTAGATAAATTGAAGTATCTAAATATTTTAAAACAAAATCATAAGAAAAGTGCGATCACAATGGATATAGAAGACACATTTAAATATTATGAAGATAATCATCCTAAACGTAAAGCCAGAATACTTCAAGAATACCTTTTATATAATTGCCTAAAAGTATTACATCCACCACCACAGTCACCAGACGTGAATTCCATTGAAAATGTATGGGATTTTTTGGACAGGAAAATTCGAACAACACCGATATGATCGAAGGAAGAATTAAAAAAACGATTAATTGAAGAATGGAGACGTATACTGCTAGGTTACTTACAAAAAGTTATAGACAATATGCCTAAGCTGTTGCGACACGTAATTAAAGCTAAAGGCTATCCAACGAAATATTAATTATTGCTTATGTTAATAATTTTCATGTTTAAATGTTATAGTTTGTCAAGCGTCCGAATATTTTTGCGACGATAAATTTCGACATAATTTAGTTCACTGTTTGGTATTAAGAAAAGTATGTGCAACAAACAAATAAAATTTATGTTATTACAAACTACAATGAATGTTCTGTTATATTATAAAACAATAACTCCAAATTTACTATTGCAAACGATCGAAACTAGCAACAATTTTTTGAATATCACAATGTCCGAATATTAATAAGAGTCACTGTACATATCTCGTAGTATGGTTTACATGTGAAAGTATCATACGAAATCTCGACCGTAATTTTGTTGTAACTGTTGTCCAAAAATGGAGTCGCTGTTAATGCTGCGGAAACGGCGTATTGCACGTTTCATCAGAAGAAAGTAACCTGTTTCTTGTATATTTATACTTGTCTCCGGAAAAACGTATATCTTCGAAAGACTCGTGGATGGAGATTCTCTCTTAAAATACCGCCTCGTTCGATGAGGAAAAGGAACAAATTGTCCCTGATTTCAATGACTCATTAGACTTTTCCATGGCCGCGCTAACCGTGCGGCCAGGCAACCCCATAACGATACGTAGCTGGCGACATTTTCAACAGCAAAGTCTGCTACGCACGTGAAAGTTGTATAGAAGTAACTTCATCTTTCCATACTTGCAAATGCCAAGAAAGATTTTCTAACTTGATCCTTGACTTCTGCAAGTCGACCATCTTAATGGTTACTATGTTCGCCAACCGTGTGCCGCTATAGATAAGTATCTTGCAATGCCATAACTTCATACATATTAAAATAAATAATACATCAAGAATATCAATTTAAAATTTAACAAAAATAATTATTTAACATCCTCGCAATGCTGTTTATCAAATAGTACTTGACGTTTATTATAATATTAATTAACTTTTATTATAGTATCATTATAGTATTCAAATATTTTGCAATGACTCTAAAAAAAGGAAAATAAAAACCAGTCACCAAGGTAAAAGTGTTATTATATCATAAATAGTAAAATGAAAGAATCTGTGACGTACTCTTATATTTAAAATCACAATGATTAGTTATTTCAAGAAATACTGGAAAGTAAAGTTATAAATAAAACGACATAAAGGGAATTGTTTTCATCAAAGCTGAGCGATTACGAAGCTAAGAACGATCGTTGAATTTTTAAGAGGTTGTTAAGAGGTTTGCATTTTAAAAGAAGAGTTTGAGGCGCACTCGGCGGTGAGCGCGTGACATGAAGAGCATGCTGGACTAGCGATAGATATTGACCACGCTCGAACGTGTACAACAGAGTTGCACAAAAATTAATTTGATTAACGTTAACTTTCAAAGCCTTTTAACTTTCTTTTAACACTAGAACTACCAAACCAGTCAAAATGACTGATCTCTACTTATCTCTTTCGTAATTATTGAAGTTATAAAAACATTTTCATTAGTAATTTTCGGATGTACTTCTTTAATGAACCACATGTTACAATAAAAATTGAATCACGTTTGAGTAGATGCAGATTCTTATTATCACAAAGCAACGTATACCGTTGGATTTATTGTTCGATAGTTCTAGTGTTAATTTCAAAATGAAAAGTTCTAATATTTTTGATTTATGATTAAGGAGATTGTGGAGATGCGTCCATGAGGAATTATTCAATAAACTTAATTCTTTGAATACATATTGTTACGACGGTTGTTGTGATGAACAGTCTCTAAGGAAATAATAGAAAATAGAGGTTGCCATGGATCTGTTGTGCCGATAGACAATCGAAAGTAGTCGAAGTCTGCCTTTCGAGTACGTTATACAGCAAAACAAATAAACTAGGCGAGATTGTATTGTTTTGTAAATAATTAATAACTTATAAACAAATAGTTGTTCGTACGATATACCGTGTTGGGCGCTGCGTGAAGTGCGCGCAACTCGCAATAATACTATAAAACAATAAGTGAATATTTTAATACATACATACTTACTATTTTTACTTCCATTTTTGTATTAATTCTATCTTTACATTATATTTTTTGCTTTATAGTTTACTATCTAACGTTCAGAATCAGAATCAAAATTTAATTTACAAAACAATGATTTGTGTAATCTAAAAACTAATTATTAGTAATATTATTTAAAAAATTAAAATGCTCAAAAACAAGGAAAATGGATTTTCCGTCATTGAAATCAATCAATCCTAGGAAAAATGAATTTTGTTACCGATAACAGTTTCCAATTGGCCATATAATATTTATTATTTAAAATGGTTATTTGTAACTAACAAAGGTAAATCTTAAAAACATTCATTGCTTTATTGTTAGAATAAATACTGCCTGAATAGAATCTTTATAACGACAAATAAATAACACAATCATATATTTACTTGTAATATTTTTCGATTTATTATTTCATGACCGTCTTTTCTCTCCTTTTGTATCTAAGGTACAATATAATAAATACGTAAAAATATAACCCAATATATTAATAAATAAACAATTTATAAAAAATATAATTTTTCGTTAATAATCTATTTAGAAACACTTCCAAAGTAATGATTATAAGGCTCGACACGGCGTGATACGTACTTTTTGGTTGCTCGCTCGCGGGGAACTGTCTCCGCGTTTGTTTAACAAAATCAAAACGTAGTGACGTAAACAAAAGTACGTGTAGTACGTAAATCCATGAAAATATGTATGAACCGTATATTTTGAAAGTGACTTAAGTCCATTTTTTAAAAAATCGAGTCAGCTACCATAATAGTTACATTTTTACAAGATTTTTTCATTCTGAGGTAACGTGTTAGGTAAGGTAAATTGGTTTAAAGTATGTTGAATGAGATTTTTGAGAAGCGATTCATATAAGTTATTCTATGAAACGACAATGAACGAGGATGCACCATTCAAAACATTGGATTTACTACCGCACAGGGAAGACCGAAAAACTTTAATAATATCCAATTGGCATCACTATAGAAAAAACCGAGACCACTCACAAACCTAAAATATAAGGACTTAATGGATTTATTACATTATATACCACCTGCATACCAAAGTTATTTTAAATCTCTCCCGCGTACACAAACTGGAGAAGACTGAATAATAATGAATAAAACTATATTAATTTTAATGTAAAAATTATTTAACAAAGAATGAAAGTTGAATATTTTTTTAATTTTATAACATGAAAGTGTATACATTTATTTTAATTTCAAGTAAAATTTACTTTTCCTATGGACTTGTGCTTTCTTAAGAATCGAAAACGTCGTTTCATTGATTTGAAAATGGCGTAAGTCCATTCATAGCCATCAAAAACATATTATTTCTTCAATAATGTTAATCATGCTAATTGGGATGATAAATTTGACACCTTTAGAAACCCAAAAATATTATTCTATTATGTTATCTGTTACCCATATTTTTAAATTTAATCCAACGCAAACCCTTCAGTATCTCGATTCGAGCATAAATGGACTTAAGCCACTTCCAAAATAAACGGCTCATATACAATAGTTAAACGTAATCAATAAATTACATATAAAACACTTAAATATAACACTGCATGCATGTTAATATACATAAGCAATTCTTACATGATGACTTTTTATGTTTGCTGAAAATTAAAGGAATATCGTTTATTGTTTTTAGGCCAGGGTTACCATCGTACGTGTGGGACCATTACGAGCGTTCAGTACCAATGTCCACTTATCTGGTTGCCTTCGTAGTGTCCGATTTCAAAATGTTGAAATCAGAGTCTGGAAACTTCAGAGTCTGGGCACGCAGCGAAGCCATTGACCAAGCGCACTACAGTTTGAAAATAGGCCCGAAGATCCTTGAGTATTTCGAGGATTACTTCAAAATTAAATTTCCTCTGCCGAAGATTGACAACGTAGCTTTGCCTGACTTCGGAGCTGGCGCCATGGAGAACTGGGGCTTGATTACATACAGGTGACTCGAGATTTTGTTTAAATTAATTGTTGCCCTTTGAACATTTTCTATTCAAACGAACAGCATAATTGTATGCTACTATTCGTAAGGCTAGACAGAACTATGGTACGAAATCTTATTGTTGTGGGATAATGTTTCTTAAAAAATTTTTACAAGTACCTCAGTCATTCTTTATTAATTAGTTTGATTTAGTAAGAAGCATTCACTTGTCTTTGATCTTCATTACAGAAGTAATTCTACCGGATGATCGATGAAATAAGTCGAAAATGTTGCAATAAAATTTTTTTATACAACGCTTTGTTTTCGAAGAAATGGAGTGTGAAAATAGAAATCATCGGACGCATGTGTGTGTCGATGATCTATAGGATTTATTTCTTATAAATGCTAAACACATGAACTTGACTTATTTTTTAAGTAGATTTTCTCAATGACAAAGCCTCGCATAGAAAAATTTGATTCCATATTGTTTACTTATTTTGGTAGTGTAGAATCAACATCGAAATACTTATTGATCACAAACTATAATACATTTTAAATTCGAACAACGTTATAGTTATCGTTTTTAGATTTAATAGATAGTTTCGAAGAAAGTGAAAGTTATTGTAAAGCATTTTAAATTGTTCATGTACACTGGATTCTCAAATTGTTAGGTTTACTAGAATAAATTAATGAGTTTATGTTAAAATAATAAAAATTTAAATTAAAGTTTAGTTATATTAAACTTGTATCTTTTTAAAGAAGTATTGATATATTTTAACCGCATTTAGCGACGTTGTAGGTAACATTGTACGTCGCATGGACAATAAAATAGAAAGTAAAAAAAAATATATAATAAATTTAAAAGATGTAATATTAACCCTTTGCACTCGAATGGCGCCTCTAAGGCGACGCTAAAACTTGCCATAGCATTATTTAAACAACTTTTTAATCAATAAGCTTGCAGTTGAGAAATTGATAAAAATGTTAAAATTCTAAATACGAGTCATAGTAAATAATTTCGTATGAACGAAAGGAAATGAACTATCTACAGTGGAGCTTTTATAGATAAAAATATTGTTTCGATTTTGCAGTGGAATTGCTTCGAGTGCAAAGGGTTAATAATGTGCAAATTACAAGTTTTAAAATTAAGCATCCCTTCGTTTTATTTTATATAAATCAATTACATGATACCTCGTGGTACAGTAATAATGATGTATTTACTGATTTTTTAGGGAAACAGCTCTACTATATCAAGAAGGCGTTTCGACCAGTAACAATAAACATCGAGTGGCCAGCGTAGTTTCGCATGAACTTGCCCATCAATGGTTTGGAAACTTGGTAACTCCGAGTTGGTGGACAGACCTTTGGTTGAACGAAGGGTTTGCTAGTTACGTCGAATACGTTGGCATGGACGCAGTAAGTTGATTAATTATGACTGTCAACATTTGACAAGCTTATACGATAGGGTTGCTACGAATCTTGGCCGAATAGTAGCGTGCATGGCCAGCGAGCTCTTTGTAGCTCATAGAAGAGCTTTTCCATTGTTAGTAAGACACGTGGACGAATCTGGTGCGAAATTAGGGGTCCTCACTGATTTTGATGAGCTTGAAATATGTTATCAAGATAATCTGAACATTTTTCGATACGTATCACCACCTCGTTGTCTTAGATTTTGAAATGTTTTCATGAAACTGCTAGGGTCACTATAGCACATTCCGCCTTTCCCCAATGATCGAATTCGCGTCAAACTGACGTTTTCTAATATACTTAATTTGCGAATATTAATATTATAAAAATACATCTACGAAGAATTATTCCACATATTCATTTCTAGTGATATATATATTGTATGTAGGAAGGTTGAGAAGTTTGAAATTAAACTGTAGTCAGGTTTATGAATATATATTATATTAGGTTGGGGAAAAAGTAATCCATTATTTTTTCGGTAGATGGATGTAGTGATCGATATCTCGTAAAATATCGGTCAAACAATTTGAGATTTGTGCTCGTTGAAAAGGTGACATTTCGCATTAAAAAAATTCTTTTTCTGTTTGGTCCAGACAAGTTTTTCTTTGATAAAGGCAAAAATGCAAGCCAGGTAGCTGAAATTGTGAATGGTGTTTATGGTGCCGATACTGTAACAGCCAATTGCGTGCAATTTGGTTTCGTCGATTCCGTTCAGGTATTTTTTATGACAAAGATGCACCTCGCACAGGTAGGCCCATCGTCGAAAATGTCGATAAAATTACAGAAATAATCGAAGTGGACCGACATGTTAGCAGTCGTAGCATCACCCGTAGCTAATGATCGACCATAAAACAGTTTTAAACCATTTGCACAAAGCTGGATTCAAAAAGAAGCTCGATATTGGATGCCATACGAGATTGAATTTCCATCTGCGAAGCCTTGGCCAAACGGAATGAAATCGATCCATTTCTTAAAGGGATGGTGACTGGGGATGAGAAAAGGGTCACATACGACAACATTGTGAGAAAACGATCGTGGTCAAAGCGCGGTGAAGCAGCTCAAACGGTGGTCAAACCAGGACTAGCGGCCGGGAAGGTTCTGGTGTACATTTGCTGAGACTGGGAAGGAATCATTTATTATGAGTTGCTTCCATATGGTCAAACACTAAATTCGGATCTCTACTATTAACAACTGGACTGTTTGAAGCTAGCGATTGAACAGGAACGGCCAGAATTGGCCAACAGGATAGGTGTTGTGTTCCATCGGGACAACGCAAGGTCACACACGTCTATAGCGACTTGCCAAAAACTCCGAGAGCTTGGTTGGAAAGTTTTGATATATCCACCATATAGTCCGGACCTGGCACTAAGCGATTACTATGTTTTCCTTGCATTGCAAAACCTCCTTTGTGATAAGAAATTGGCACAAAGAGAAGATTGTGAAAATCGATTACTAAAGTTTTTCGCCAATGGGGACCAAGACTTCTATGATAAAGGCATTATGGAGCTACCATTAAAATGGCAACAAATTCTAGAACAAAACGATGCATATTTGACCCAAATCGGACAATTCGAAACATGTTAAATGAAGTGTTGAAGTTCGCGTAAAAGTAATGGATTCCTTTTTTCCCAACCTAATATATATTGGGTTAAAGGATCGGGGTTCGTTAGAGGACTCGTTAGTAATACCGACTAGCGGACCCTGCCTTAGATGCTGGGATATTTGAAGGCAGTTAAGGACGGTATATATGTATGAATCGGAGGACAGTCAAGTACTAGCAGGAAACTCGTCCTATTGTCCCTCTGTCGGTGAGCGCAGGAGGTACAGCCGTCACAGTATATATTAGGCAAGATTACAAGATTTAATTACGATTGGTTTGATACGTTGGGACCTGACTTGTAAAGGGGGTTTCCCCCAAAGGTTATTAACGAACGTCAGATAGCACTCTTCCGCTGACACGTGGCGACGTCTTATAGGTATTGTTCAGTGGGCGTTTCCTCTACGACAACCAATGCTAGACCTTTTTATTAAATAATCACCCTCCGAAGTCAGCGAAGTAAAGGAAGGTTAAAACTGGGGAGTGCATCGTCTAGGATACACGAGTTTTACTACGAAACACGGTGGATTCTTGACAAAATTAGATGCTTGTTGCTGTTTCTTTAAGCCCTCTAATTGTCTAAGTGTCACGTCTACATCATAAACTCGTCTCTTTATTCAGACCTTTTACCCCTACTACGGCCCTTGTACCTGAAAAATGTCTACATGTAAAAAAATTGCTAGGAACTTTGAATACATATATTTATGTTATTCTTACGAAGAAATGTAAAATAGTTGCTTTTGGTATTCTGCAAACTGTGTTAAATCATAACGCCTCCGTAATTTTTCCGTGAAATTTTTATTTTATTGTGTGCAGGTAGAACCATCATGGAAAGTTTTGGAACAATTTGTGGTTCACAACCTTCATACTGTTTTTGGATTGGATGCTATGGAATCTTCGCACCCCATATCCATCGAAGTTGGCCACCCGGAAGAGATTAGCGAAATCTTCGACAGGATATCATATGAAAAAGGTATTAAATACGTATGTGTAGTTGATCATGTAATTACAAGTTTGTTCGAATATCAAATGATACGAATAAATGGTAACATCATTCTTTGTCGATATAGGGGCTTCCATAATAAGAATGATGGACCATTTCCTTACTACCCAGGTCTTTAAACAAGGATTAACGAATTACTTAAACGGAAAGTGAGTGATCATACTGTAGAACGGTATATGTAATTCTTATAAATCTGCGTTATTTATTTAAATCACATCGACGTTGCCGAAATTAAACAAACAACGGACTGTGCCTTACTAATATTAATATTGTTTAAGCACATAACTTTTTCTATAATCTTCTTTTTCTTCACTCAATTTTCCACTCGGAAAAACATAATTGGAAAATCTTGTATTGTTTGAAACCATATAGTTATTGAGATAACATAAAAATATGTTTCTATTCCCAATTTTGAGTTACCTTTATTGTTTATGGATCACGAAAAAATTAGGTGGTAAACATTCTTGACTGATGCTAATATAATCTGCATGATCTTCTTTCTGTTGATATCTTTTACACTATAGATTATTTCTAGTAGAAAATTTGTTAATATAAACGACATGTTGAAAAACTTACTTTCACTTCTTAATGAATTTTCATTCAAATGTTTAAAATGATTTATAAGTGAAGTAGTTATAAAATTAATAAATTACGTGCTGATATCGATAATTTATACATATATTAATCTTTATTGTAATCAGTGATTCTTACATATTATATTATGTTTTCATTTCATGATATGTGACCATTTTATTCTGAATGATTTTATTCTCAATTAGTAATAATTTTAAAAGTATGACTAACCACATTCACGTTTTGGTATTGAATTTAGAGTGGCAAGAGTGAATAAGATATTCAACAAATTTAAAAATTCTATGAATTTAAACATTCATTATAAAATAGTGTGTTTTTTAATATGATTAGTGTTGTAAATTACATTTCTTAAAGAATTTTTCAGTAGATTACTGTTATTTAAACTAAAAGAATGTTTTATTAATTTAGATGTTATTAAGAATTATAACATAAAATTCAATTCAGATTAGTTGCTATTAAAGAAGAATCGATCATCACGATATTTGAGCTGTTTCTGATAATTTAACACAGAAATATTTTAAACATAAGTGCATTGCCATTTAACAAAGCATATACAGCTGTAGAAAGAATTTTTAAAAGTATCTACCACATTTTCATTAAAAACCATGAATTATTTTGCATTGTTTAATAAGATACCACACATTGTCTCTGTCACATTTCTAGGCTACAAAGATTCATTTTATTTTGATTTATAACTTTGTAGAATATATACAATATTAATGTCTTCAAATCAAATAAATTTGTTTTTATTAACGGCATCGAATATCTTCAAGAATAAATAAAAAGAAACTTGTGGAGCTGTACAGAACCACTCAGTGGTTTAAGTTGCGTATTTTATTTAAAATAGCAGAATTCTGTGTTGCAGGAAGAAAACTGCAAACTAGTACCAACTTTAATGACATCTATACATAACACAGTTGTAAAAAATGCTGCTTTTATTAATAATAACAGTATGTCTGTACGGTGAAGACATAAATAATAATTAGAGAAATAATATTTCTGAAATATCAAGTACTTTAACAAAGCATATAATGCTGCTTAAATAATATTTTCTAAAATTTCTATTTCGCGTATCATATTTTTCATTTAGTATCAATATATTTTGATTTGCAATAGTTTTTTTGTAACTATCAGGCATAGCTCAAACATCATGACGACTAAATTGTGGACCATGCACAATACTTTTAAAGAACATAGATCTACACAAGCTTAATCCAGATATGACAGGTGTGATTAATTAATTCTCAATTGTGGTCTACGCAAAGTTTAATTCTTACTCAACACTAAGCTAACCGAATCCAATGCGACATAATATAAATTATTCAACGTCTAATTAATATACTGCGAAATTTCATATAAAAAATCATTTTTTTCCATTAGTTGCTAAACAGAGGAGCTAAGTCCTTTTTTTAATAATTTTAATAGGTTGTAAGTACTATCTAACTTATCTTACATTGTCTTGAATTTTGAATATACACTGCTGTGATAAATACATAAAACTCGCAGTTTATTAAATAGACTTACAATAAAGTATAGTTTAATCGCTTTGTTACGTCATGTGTTGACAACGATTTCCAACTTCGTGTTAGGGCTTATCAAAGCGCGGAACAGGATGATCTATGGGACGCTCTAACGAAACAAGCGCACAATGACAAAGTTTTAAGCCCAAGCGTAACAATAAAACAAATTATGGACACGTGGACCCTTCAGACTGGATTCCCTGTAGTCACAATTATTCGGAACTACAAGGATGGTTCAGCAATGTTAACACAGGTTCGTTAAAAATTAAATAAACGATTTTAACACGTGCCGTGCCACGTGGAGCGTATACCACCCACGCTGAACTTTCATTTCAGGACGCTTGCAGTTCTAATAGAAAAGCGAAAATTTTTTTAAAAACTATCGTAGAATCAAATATACAGGGTGTTTCGTCTAAAACAGGACACCTAAATATTTTCACTACCTCTGAAAATACAAAAAATATTGCTAACGTAATCTATATGTTTTGGAAAGACAAATCGGATGGAAGAATCGTTTTTTATAAATTGCAATTTTTTAATCGTTTCTCCAAGGTTACACGTGTTTTTTTACATATATACACACAGTTTTTGTTGTTGTATGTTATAGCAAACATTATTGTGCATACATCTATGTTTAATAGCACGACCTTGAAATGACCGTGAACTCTAAAATTTGCTAATTAATGCAGAACTTACTATTAACGACATTTCAGATTTCAACAGTAACAGGAATTCGACTATGAACTTGAACTTGTAAATAAACACATTGTATCATTCGTCTGCGTACATAGAGAGTGAGAGAGATATGTATTTAAGAGTTTGCTCACTGCTAGATTTCTCAGTGTATCGAGAAGCGATCCATAATGCGTTATTCAGAACAGGAGAAAATTCAAATGGTTTCAATTTACGGTGAAGCTCGAGAATGTCTAAGAGAAGCAATACGAATTTACAAAGACAGATTTCCAGAACGTTCTTGTCCATCACTTTCTGCATACTCAAGTATTGTTAAAACATTTTGTGAGACTGGTAGTGTCAACAGAAACATTCGTATGAGACGTAAGACTGTTACTCATGAAGCAAATGTGAACAATATCATCGCGAAAGTAAATCAAAACTCGCATGTTAGTATAAGGCAACTTGGACGTGAAACTGGTGTTAGTGTTACAACCATATTCCGGATTCTTCATTCACAAAAATTTCATCCTTTCCATTTATCTCTTCACCAAGAGATCCATGGAAGAGACTTTGAAAATCGCATACACTTTTCTCAACGGGGTATACGGAAATATGAAAGTGATGGAATGTTTTTTCAAACAGTATTGTTTACGGATGAAGCATCCTTTACAAATCAAAGTCAGCTGAACCTCAAGAACATGCATTATTGGTCGGTTGAAAATCCACGAAGGTTTAGACAACTCGATAAGCAGAGACCATGAACCAGAAATGTCTGGTGTGGTATTCTAAATAATAGGATAATTAGGCCGTATTTTATCAACGGTACGCAAAGTGGACAGAAGTATGCTGAAATTTCAGAACATATTCTACCAAGTTTATTAGAAGATGTACCAGTTAGGGACCGACTAGTATTATCGTGTCAACACGATGGGGGTCCAGCACACTTTTCCCATATTGCAAAACGTGTCCTTAACGAAAAATTCCCAAATCGTTGGAGGGGACGCAATGGACCTGTATCATGGCCGGCTCGTTCGCCCAATCTCACCCCACTTGATTTTTTCTTATGGGGGACATTAAAGGGTACGGTTTATCAAGAGCAGCCCACGACGCCAGAAAATATGAAGGAACGAATAATTGCAGCATGTGCTGATATGAAATCTGAAATCATCGAAAGGGCTGTACAATCTGTCGTTTTTCGCCCAACGAAATGTATCAAAACAGAAGGACATCATTTCGAACATTTTTTGCAGTAATAAATGTGATTATTTACAAGTTCAAGTTCATGGTCGAATTCCTGTTACCGTTGAAATTTGAATTGCCGCTGAAAGAAAGTTCTGCATTAATTAGCAAATTTTAGAGTTCACGGTCATTTCAAGGTCGTGCTATTAAACATGGATGTATGCACAATAATGTTTGCTATAATATACAACAACAAAAACTGTGTATATATATATATGTAAAAAAACACGAGTGACCTTGGAGAAACGATTAAAAAATTACAATTTACAAAAAACGATTTGTTAAGGCGTCTTTTAGCCGACTCCTCTGACTATGCAGGACTCCCACTGGTGTGGGATTGAACGAGAGCCTGAACTCGTGAGAGACGATCGACTTGTTGGGTTTAGTTGAAATTTATTCTGCGTTTCTGTAGTGTACAAGCTGTGTGATCGAATCTGTTTTAGACTATCTGCTCTTAACACGATTCTTCCACCTGATTCATCTTTTGAAACCAGTTAGATTACGTTAGCAATATTTTTCGTATTTTCAGAGGTAGTGGAGATATTTAGGTGTCCTGTTTTAGACGAAACACACTGTGGACATCTTAATATCATGTATACTGCATTTCTTATAACGTGGGGCGTTCACGCACCACACGTCATAGCGATAATTTATTTTCGACTGCCTTTTGTTGAAACAACAGCGATTTTATTACTTATTTAACACTTTAACTGCCACACTAACAGCCTCAAAAATTCCACAAAGTCAAAGTAATTTATTTATTATAATTAATTATTATAATTAATATTATAATTAATTAAATTTATATTGGAATTATTTTGTTTACTGTTTAATCAGTGGCATCTCTATTATGAACATTTAAGGACACGTATCGTATGACCAATAAAATTGACATAAACTATTTAACACAGTTGACGTAAGTATGCTATAGTTTAAACTCATGTGAATGTAATGACACATTAACACTAGAACTACCAAACCAGTCAAAATGATTGGTCCCTACTTATTTCTTTCGCAATTAGTGAAGTTATAAAAATGTTTTCAATAGTAATTATCTTATGTACTTCTTTAATGAACCATATGTTACAATAAAAATGTAATGAAGTTTGAATAGATGTAGCCTTGTTATTATCACAAAGCAATGTATATCGTTGGATTTATTGTTTGGTAGTTCTAGTGTTAAAATGTTATGAACATTAATATTTTTGTTGACGATGGAAATGAAATAAAACGATTTAACTCTCGAGATATGGTGTTAAACCAAACAAGCAAATATAGATTTATGTCACTTTTACATTGAAGGCCCAATATTTCCAACCATCATGTTGTATTTGTTTATAGAATGGGTCATTTTAAACAGGTCACTTGAACAACTAGAACACTAGAGAAGAATACGTCAGACCAAACATACTTAGTGTCGAGTGTTTCATATTCTGATGTTTTTAATTGTTTAGTAGGTGGAAGTCATCAAAGAGATATGAAGATCAACCATACTCCCATAAATGGAACAGTATGTTTTTATTTACAATCTGATAGAGTGAGTTAAGGCGAATATTGTTACGTATTACAAAGCGAATTCAAGGTTGCTCAAGGTCAATGCAATAGAAAATTACTTGTCTCAAAGTACACTTCGAATACTTTGACAATTAACATGCAACATCTTATTTACATTCTCATTACATTCTATTTACATTCATATATATATATACTCCTTATATATATTTTTGCATGTTAACTTTTCATATTGGTTTCTGATGGTACACTTGCTTTTTTAATTTTCTTCACAAATGGAAATTTAGAGGAGTAAGGTTTGAGAGATTTGGCGGCCATTTTTTACAACGTCATTGAATGTCTGTTTACATTTTGTGATCCTTATTAGTAAATAATTATAAGAACGGTATGCCAACAACCAGAGAAGGCACAAAATATTTGAAGACTGTTTTGGAACAATTTATATTCTATTGCAATTGATCTTGAGTGACTTTGAATGACCTTCATAATACCGCATTGTATTTATTTTGAAACACTATATCAGAATGTGAATAAAGAATCATATTGTGTCATTATGAAAAAATACAGTTGACCGTCATATCTCCTTAAAGTTTTCATCTATAAAAAAATTAATAACAACAGATTGTGAGCCACCTAACACTAAAACTACCGAACCAGTCAAACAATTTACAATTACTGAAGTTATAAAAACATTTTCATCAAAAAGTTTCGAATGAATTTCTTCATTGAAGCAGACATTGCGATACAATTTTGTCATTATTACAAAGTAATATACATCGGTCGGATTTATTACTCGGTAGTTGTAGTATTAATACCATGTAAGTTTAGTCTGATGCATTTTTTTCGGTCTTGAAAAGCAAGCAAGTTATGCAGGTGACCCGTTTTAAATGCCGCACCCTTTATATTTATTTATTAGAACATTCTGTGACTTACGTCTTTCATTTTAAGGAACGTTTTCGGCTTCATAATGGTACTATAAAGACCACATCTGAGACTGAACCATTGTGGTGGATACCAATCACCTACACTACCGAAAAATTATTAGATTTCAACACGACCCAGCCAACTGAATGGATGAAAGCTGAAAAATCGATTTCTCTGCCGAAATTGAATGCCAGCCCGAAAGAATGGACAATCTTTAATGTTCAAGAAATTGGTAAGCTAAAATTTATAAGAACTCTAGCAATACATCTATCGAGGTCACCTAACCAATTAAAGGCCAATGAAAACTAGTAAGAGAACATTATTTAAATGGAATCTGCTACATTCCGGTCTTCAATTGCTGTTCTTCTATCTGAATAATATACATAAAACATTTAACTGTACGTAAACGTTCACCTAGAATTTAATTCTAGGTCAAAATTAAAAATTGTAAAATTGGTCTGACTTAATATTTCAACAAAATAACGTATTTAAAATGCCTTACTATTTATGAGTTGTCGTAGAATTTATTTTAAATTTAAAACTCTTTAGAAATGACGATTTGGGCAACTGTAGTAATCATTAGACAGCGACTTTTACCCATGTTTGACACAAATGATTACATGAAACTTAACACAATAGAAACATTAGAATAATATAAAAATATGTAGACGTTATTTGCAAACAATTCAAACTTTTTATAGTAGAAATATATTCTTATTCATCTCCAATTCCCTGAAAATAATTTATAAACAGTTCATTTCGTATGAAGATCTAGTCA
Organism: Agapostemon virescens; assembly: GCA_028453745.1. Lineage (NCBI taxonomy): Eukaryota > Metazoa > Arthropoda > Insecta > Hymenoptera > Halictidae > Agapostemon > Agapostemon virescens. The sequence continues at coordinate 4,541,714 of CM052089.1, forward strand.
CAGAAATTTGTTTTGAAATTGGTACTCCTTCCTGAAATTGTAACATTATCTTTAGGGTTAATATATTACTGAAACCAGAATTAATATATTTTTCAAAGATGAGAGGAGTCTTTTAACACTAGAACTACCAAACCAGTCAAAATTACTGTTACAATAAAAAGAACCACATGTTACAATAAAAACTGAAGTTTGAATAGATACAGTTTTGTTATTATCACAAAGCAATGTATATCGTTAAATATATTTTTCGATAATTCTAGTGTTACTGGTAATTTTATGGTGTCTTTAAATGTAGATTTATGTATTTCACATTTTCTATAGTATTAATCAAAACCATAGAGTTTATTACAGTAGGCTTCACCTGCATATTTCCTTTACTCCACTGAGTGTAAATTGTTTGTTATATGCCCTATTAAGAATGAAAGAAATGACCGATTAGAAAGTGATTTAAATAGGATCAGCAATGCTTTAGGTTTGGATTGTCTTTTTTCCTGTACAAATGATATGCATAGAATATTCAACTGTAGAGAGACGCCATTTTAGAATTTGATTCTCTGTGAAAATCAAGATTATTAAACTAATATGTTTTTTATTCGTCTGCAAGTTATTATTAATTAAAGATATCCCTAAGGTATGACAACCAGCTAACAGCGGCGGCGCGCGCGAATCAGGTCAATAGAAGTCCACAGCAGTGACGTACCATGCAAAACTCGTTTATCTTGGAGTTCTGATCTGGGGCCCCATGAAACAGCTTTAGAAATATTCACACGCGTATTGTCATACGATAACCATTTACTACTCAAATTCATTACACATCTTCAACTACAGAAAAACTGTTTTGCCCATTTCTAAAAAAATTATATTCTAACATAACACTAGAACTATCAAACCAGTCATTTTGACTGTTCCCTAGATTTTTTCGCAATTATTGAAGTTATAAAAATGTTTTCATCAGAAATTTTTTGACATATTTCTTTAATAACGTACATGTTAAAATAAGAATTATATGAAGTTTAAATAGATGCAGTCTCGTTATTATTACAAAGCAATGCATATCGTTGGATTTATTGTTTGGTAGTTCTGGTGTTAAAGTGTGATTGATCAATTACGTATGCTATAAATGGTAGTCTAAAATTTAGCCTAATGTTCAATTCCGATATTAAAAAATTTGATCGATTTAAAAAACCTATATTTAACTAATGTTACAAACTTATTTTAATTGATTTCGAAAATACCGGTGTTGAATCAGTATATTCTACGATATTATACCTTTTGATGATTTCCTACTATCTTCTATACATTCTAAGAGTTTACAAGTACTGCAAATTGGTCGTTGCTGAAATTTAAGAATTGTTTGTACAGTGATTGTACCAATGCCTATTTTGCATTGAAATTACAACCACGGATATTAATAATTCAATATTTCCCTTACATTTTCATTGTCGACAAAACACTTCACGAGTTGCACACGATACTTCTTTCTACAATCGATCACGAAAATATTGGGATACTTTCTAGAAAGCAATAACTTTATTACAATTGGATTAAGCAGTTTGTACATCTTCTTATATATAATTGAAGGTCGTCTACTAGACAATATACGAAAAAGTTTTTGTAAACACTGTAATTGGGTGGAGTGATAAATGAAATAAATAGTTATGTTATTTAACACTAGAACTACCAAACCAGTCATTTTGACTGGTCTTTAGCTTTTTCTTGCACAATTATTGAAGTTATAAAAATGTTTTCATTGGAAAATTTTCGAATGAACTTCTTTAATGGCATATATCTTACAATAAAAATTGTATGAAATTGTAATAGATACAGTCTCGTTATTATTACAAAGCAATGTACATCGTTGGATTTATTGTTCGGTAGTTCTAGTATTAAAAAAGATTTAAATTTAAAGAAAATGTTCAACTGAAGAATGTTACTTGTCGGTCTAGTTATAATTGCCATTGCATTTAATAGGTGATTAAAGGATCGTTAACATAATTTCACGTTCATTAAATCTTCTGTCTCCAGGTTATTACAGAGTCAATTATGACAGAACGAACTGGCAGATGATAATTCATCAGTTAAACAAGGAATCATTCAGAGATATATCAACGATCAATCGAGCACAGTTGATCGATGATGCCTTAAATTTAGCTAGAGCTGGAAGACTCGATTACGCAACTGCATTGGATATCACATCATACTTGGCACATGAGACTGAATACTTACCTTGGAAGGCTGCTTTCACTGCTATGCACTACTTAGATAGCATGCTGGTCAAAATGCCTGGCTACGATAAGTTCCGAGTAAATAAATAAATATATATATATACATACTTTTAACACTAGAACTACCAAACCAGTCAGAATGACTGGTCCCTACTTACTTTTTTCGCAGTTACTGAAATTATAAAAATGTTAAAATAAAAATTGAATGAAGTTTGAATAGATGCAGTCTTGTTATTATCACAAAGCAATGTATATTGTTGGATATATTGTTCGGTAGTTCTAGTGTTAATTATAGTTAACTCCTTAACATATGATTTAACAATCATACAATTCTCGAGAATAGTTGTATCAAAGAGACTAGGGTAATAATTCACCCATTTTTATGCTACCGTTTCAATAAAAATATTATATTTCCTTTATACCGTCACATTTTAAAAAACATAAAATAATAATTAGAAGGACATTATAACTCACAACAAAAGAAAGAAAGAAAACAAATCCTTTCACAATGTGTAAAAAAATGGGCGAATTTTCATTCCGAGGAACGTATGATGGTTAAATGATATTCGATGTGATAAAAAATATTATTTAACAATTTTACCCTTCGACGGCGGAGACGAGGTCCATTTTGGTTCAGAGTATTGGAATTGTTAATTGATTTACTTAATTCTTAGCTATTAAAACGAATGAATAAACTGTTATATTTAGAATATCAGAAAGACGTACAGAAAACTATCAGAAAGAAATACATCTGTATACCTCTATAGCGAACAATTGTATTTCAATTAATCAATTTATTGTATAATTATTAGAGTTTATTGCCAAATTGAAAACAATACATCGATATTAATATTATAAAGAATATATATCTTAGAATTTTAGGTACATTTTTTAACTTAATGACAGGGTATAAATTTTAATATTGTTAAAGCGGAGTTAACCCCTTGCCAAACCATTTTCTTTGCAACTAAAGTTATGTCAACGTTTTCGTCAGTGAAGGTGTTAACAGAAGTTGACAGACAATTTATATTTACAGCTACGCCTATGTCAATGTTTAAATATTGATTACAAACGGACAATATTTGATTTCTTATTCTTAAATTAAGTATAAAATCCTCAACACAAGTTTGACTCTTTCTAACATGGCAAAGGGTTAATTACCTGATATTATCGACATTACTATTTCTAAAAATTCGCAATGAATTTTAAACATTGTTTCGCATGAAATCTGAGCATTAGTCATATACAGGGTGTGTCACCAAACGTTTGCACCTCAAATATCATTGTTGTTTCTAAAGATACGGAAAATATAATAAGGACAAACTTTAACTACGACCATAGTATGTTTACTATTTACTACAAGTCTCAACCGTGATAAACGTATTCTGCTTTCATATTTTAAATCTTATACGTTTTTTCTGTCCTTAACCTTGAATGACCTTGGAAAAATATAGTCACTGAATTCCTAATGAAAAGAACCATCATTGTAGGTGTTTAAAAAATGGTAGTTCCATTTAAAAAAAGTCAAGGTGACCTTGATATCTCTAAACAATGACATAAAAACAAAATTTTCTTATAGCATCATGTCAGCCTCATTGTATCATTCGACTTTGTCCTTACCATATTTTACGTATCTTTAGAAACAACAAAGATATTTGAGGTGCAAACGTTTGGTGACACCCTGTATATTGTTGTAATCGTGTTATTTTTCTTGTGTCTCTTAGGTGTACGTTTTGAAACTCATCGACAACGTTTATAAACAAGTTGGTTTCAAGGATAACGTTGACGATCAACAATTAACAGTGTTCACTCGTATTAACGTACTAACATGGGCATGCAACTATGGTCACGAGGATTGTGTTCATAATGCCAGAAGTCAGTTTTATAATTGGCGTAATATGCCTGATCCAAACAGAAACAATCCGTAAGTATTAATCACAACCAATTTTGACTATTTTAGGATTATCAGCATTTGGCAAGTAATTCTTGTAGAATTTTGGACACTATCAGTTACTACTTCTTATTCTTCATATCTAAAGTATTAAAAAAAAGACGTTTGTTTAGAAGGAACGTGAATTTCTAACTCTAAATTCGACGAAATGGTTGGAACGTATAATATATGGTCATTTTGTTTTTAAATTCCGCGACAGTTTCTGTGTTTTTTTATTTCTATTTTGAAGATACTTTCTTCTCGTAAGAGAACGAGGTAAAAAGAAACCGCTATAACTGAACGTTAAGGAAAAATGATTGGCACTTTCACGTTCAACTTGTTATCGTTCAATTATCTGGAATATCTCTTTACATTATTGACATAAGCGTCGATTCATACCTTGTTTATTATGATTGACAACTAAAAGCACTGACGAGATATTTCCTTTGCGTAGGAAAGTCACAAGCAAATTCAAAATTGTACGCATTTATAATAAAACTAAGTAGGTGGAATTTAAAGTTTCACTATAGTTGTCTCAAATTATAAAAATGATTGAAGCAATAAAAGAAAGACTGTATGGTTCCTGTTTATTGTGAAGGTTGCAAATCATTCTTTTTGCATAGAAATTCGCAAACCATTCATAAACAAAGAGACTTGTTAACCCTTAGCAGTCCAAGTGATTTTAATTCCAAAATCGAGATACTTTTTAATGTACAATAGTTCCATTATACATGATTTATTTCCTTTCATGTACAGAAAGTTTATTACTATAACTTGTACGTGCAACAATTGAATTTGTACCGACTTCTTAAACTCAAATGAAGTGATAGATAAGCCGTTTCGAATAATAGTACGGCCATTTTTAGTATCTCCTCATAGGAGCCATTGGAGCTTCAAGGGTTAACACGTTCCGTGCCACGTGTACAATTTATGGTACACAATAACCTTGACTATCAGGTCACGTGTACCAGTCATGGTACACGCTACAAATCAAAATTCCAGCGCATCAAACCAATCGTAATTGAATCCTGTAACCACGCCTAATATATATATATATTTTTCTCTTGTTTTGTTAATTTCTTTATAGGATTGCACCGAACTTGAAATCTGTGGTTTACTGTACTGCCATTCGGGTTGGCGGGCAAACCGAGTGGAACTTCGCTTGGCAAATGTACCAGCAAACGAACGTGGGTTCTGAAAAAGATCTCCTACTGAATGCACTTGGTTGCACTCAAGAAACGTGGCTTCTCAGTCGATATTTAGATTGGACGATCACTGAGAACTCGGGAATTAGGAAACAGGATGCCAGACGAGTGCTTGCTTCGGTTTCCACTCATCCTGTTGGGCAGTCTTTGGCATTTAACTTCTTTAGGAATAAATGGACACGACTTAAAGAATAGTAGGTATATTTATATAAAATAGTATGTATACACCTGTGTCAGTATTTCAATTGGTACCTATTATTTTAGTGAATTATCCTCTTGCCATATTATGACGAGTCAGACTTGTGTTGAAGATTTTAAATAAAGTCTAACAAAGAAAAATTGCTCAATCCCTGAGCAACAAATATTATACGAGTTCGTTCTGATTCAATGTAGACATCGGGTATAACCAGAGCGAAACATTTGCACACTTTTACCGCCATAAATAGCCGAAACCTCCCCCATGAGCAACATCTTGAATGACCATGAGCGCTATTCCATGAATGCACGATCGATTCTTATTGGTGCTCTAGCCGTATCCGAAAACCGTATAAATACTATAAACTCTTTTTCTCTCGGGATCATTCCAAATTCGACCCTCAAATCATTGTAAACTCGGTCGTCAGCATTCTAACTTCAAACGTTACCTAATCGTCGTCAATCTGTAACAAACCGCCGAGACACCTTGCTCATACGCGTCAACGATTCTTCATACCACTCTTAATTCAACAATAAAATAAAGTTATCGTTGCAAACACTAGTGCATCATTTCAACGTATGCAGTTCAAGCAATCCGTGGGAATCGCGTTCGTGGACTTGACGCAACATAAATATTAGGAAGTCGGAAAAGTAATGAGAGATGTTTGTCATTTTTTGATTAAATGTTTCTTTTATTTAAAATGAATTGCATTTAAGTATATATTGGCCATTACTATCTATGACCTCGTGCCATTTTTGGGGTAGAGTCTTAATCCCATCGGAATAGAACTTCTGTGATTTCTCGGTTAAAACTTGACCAAATGATTTTCACAGTCCTTTTTTGAATCCAACTTTTTATCATCAAGGTAATTTTACAGTTTTACTGATGGTGCAAGGTATGGGCTATACGGTGGATGCACGAAAACTTCCTAGCCAAGTTCTCTCAATTTTACGTTTGAACAATGATTTACAGATGGTAAATCAATCCAGAAAATTTTTCTCTGTTAAGTCATAAGACACCCAAACATCAAGCTTGTTTCTGTATCCAGCCTTCTACAAATGATCCAAAATGGTTGAATTGTGAATGTTTAGTTCCCTAGCAATCTGATGACTGCTTACGTGCTGATCTTGCTCAACCATTTGCATTATTTCATCGACATTTTTAGTGATTGGCCGACCAGAGCGAGGTGCACCATTAATATCAAAATACTGGTGCATTTGATAAAGCATCTTGACCCTAAACACCAACAAAATTTTCCCAGGCTTATACTACGCTTTTGCCTTTTTCGTAGTAAAATTGCAAAATATAGCGAATTTTTTTCTGAAATTTCACTCATTTTCGCAGTAACATTACTTTTGACACGATTGACGAAATACAAAACTGTCTGCATGAAAATTCTAGACTGAAATATCACCTCTCAAATGCGCGTCAGTATAACGCAATTTAATTAGTATTGCCCGATATATGACTCCAAACAACATCCAGTGACAAAAATCTCTCAATACTATTCCGACTATCCAATATTATGTCTTTTTGTTTAGACGAAACCAAATGTTGCGCATTTGTAATCAATATTCAAGCATTGAAGTGAATGTAGCAGTACAAAAGATATAAATTGTATTTTCTCTTTTGTAACATTTTTAGTGATTGGACGGTTAGCGCTGGGCGAACTTTTATGACAGGAAGTCACTATTGTTACCCTGGGCCTTGGTTCTTTGATTTTAGATTCTTAAGGCTACGGTGTGGGCCTGTCACCGCCACATCTGGCAATCATTGCCGGCCGACCCAAGGCACAGGGGCTACACCTCCTTCGACTCGACGAACCCTTAGACAATAGGGGGTCGAACGCTGTACAAGTGACCATCTTAGTTACGCTTTCGACACGATCGGGTGGTTCCACCACCTGATCTAAATTACTTGCAGATGTGGGTGCACTTCCTGGTTCGGCAAATTTGGTCACCCCTGAAAATGCCTCCAGTATCCCCACTATCTATCCTCGATTGTTGTCACTTGTACAGCCCTCCCAGCGAATCGTAAGGCCCAGAAAATATCCATAGACTTCCGTTGGTCCATCGACTTCTTCTGAGAGAAGGGATGATCAACGGAAAGAGTAGGGACAAGCCTTTATCAGGGCGAACTCGTGGCTGTCTCGATATAGTTGAATACAAACACATTTAGATACATAGATACTTAGAGAGACGCGATCTTGTCACGTTTCGTGTTATACATCGTACTTGTACATCACGATAGCCTCAGTCAGTACTTCGAACCTCGTGAACATTGTTATATATAGTCCTTCCTAAACAGGGAAGGTGGTCATTCGAGAAGTTTAGTTAATCATTAAAATTTAGTCGGCACACCACGTGCAAACAGCCAAAGTCTGACCGATTGAAAAATCCATCACAGACCGCAACAGTGATGAAGATGTTATGATAACATTAGTTACAAAGGAAATGGTATAGCAAGTGTTTATGATATAGAATGTTGCAAAGTTTAGCAAAGAATAAAATATTATCAAAAATATATCGTCTCATGTTAAAAAATAATATTATAGTAAGGAGCTTCAACCTATATAGAATTAGCAATAAAATTAACAAATATTTAAGAACTAATGTCTATCGGAAATTAAAAAATGTTTATTTTTAAATTACATGATTTATGCTACTGTTTTGTTTTTGAATAATACAGTGTGAGCCTGAAAGAAGTAAATAATGGTATGATTTTAGCAGAATTTTAAATAATTCTATTGGGTAATTTGAAGAATCATTTGACACGAGATTTTTGATTTTTTGTTTTTAAAATATCAGATAATTAATACGATTATTCGAATATGTACTCATAGTACTCATATGTAGTACCACTTTATTAAAACTCAGTAATATTGGATAATGGAAGTATTAACTGTTTCCTCGAATTACTTGTGATTATTCAGGAACAGTAAATGTTAAAATGATTTCTGAATTCACAGTTCAACATTATTGTTCATATAAAATTTTCCTTTTCTAGTTTTGGATCCTCTCTACTCACCATCAACAACATTTTGAAATCAGCTACGAAGGGTATAAGCACCAAATATAATCTAAAAGATGTAAGTATAGGAAACATTTATTATTTCACGGATTATTAACAAATAATAGTAATCGTCTTATAATACGTGAAACCCATAGCACACATAAATCAATTTTTTGAAACATTCTATTTTGTAAGGCAATTCCAGGAAAGATGCCTAGAATTTTCCATTAAATGTATAACATATTCAATATTTACATTTCTAGCAAATTAATAAACATTATTTTTCATGGAAAAATCTAAATCAGGAAGAATTAAATAGTAATTAAAAAAAAAACAATTGTTTCTATTCAATCTAACATATTATCCGCTTGTATTGAAAAGAACGGTCCATAAATTTGCAATATAAAGAGAAATTATAGAACAAAATAATATTACTCAATTAATTTTTGTAACATAATTGACAATTTATAATCAAACAAATTCCACACAAAATCGCCTCGTTTTAACTTGCAAAAGGAATCATAGGTCACAATCTGATTGTTCCTGTAGAAACCGGTTAAAAATTTTTATTCTTATCATCTAGACCGATCCTGTTCAGATAAAATTAGCATTACAAGAAAAATAATGGTCAAGATAAAGCATTTTTATAAATTGTACGTTGTCTATACTTATAGGCAGATACTTTCTACGCTTGAAAATAAAATTAAAAAAATAAATAAAAGATAAAGTAAAAGTATTTACATTAGTTACAGTTGTAGGCCGAAAATCGTACAAAACTACGGCTTTCAACTTGACTTTCAGTTTGTAGTTCTCAGTAACGTTAATCAATTTCGGGTCGCGAGACTTCCGTTCCCGAACGTTTCGAGATTCAGAGAGTCTCGAATTTAATCCTATTGGATACAATATATGTACATAGATGCAGTGGCTCACAAAAGTATTCGACACTCTTCAAACCTAAATAACTTTTTAAAATTGCACCAAACGTCTTGACCTTTCTTGAGCAGTTAGTTGCATCGATTTAATAAATGATGTGCAAAATGAATTTTGTAAATATTGGAAATGGTCTCAATTACATGACCAATAAAAAAGGAACTTTTTAAATATTTTTTATTTGAGCCACGTATTGAAAATTTTAAAGACGCACCTGGTAGATCTATGATAGTTATACACATGCAGAAAAATTCATTGAAATCGATCCACATGCAAGCGAGCTATGTGGCATCGAAAATGCTGAAAATCGCAATTTTTCACGGTACATGGTCAGTTTCTGGTTAAACTCCACAAATTCTTATATCTTTCTACGCGTGTCATTTTTTCCCACATCAATCGATTTTGGTGAAATTTTCAGCCTGTGTATAACTAACACAGTTCTGAGAAACGCATATTTTAAATTTGTATTACGAGTTGAAATAAAAATGTTTTAAAAACTGTCTTTTCTACTTTCCACGTAATTTCTACCAATTAGAATTATTTCAAAATTATTGTTGCACATCATTTGGTAAATCAATGCTTCTAGTTGCTCTAGAAAAGTCAAATCGTTTGGTTCAATTTTGAAAAAGTTATTTAGGTTTAAAGAATGTCCGAATACTTTCGTGCGTCACTGTAGATATACAGGGTGTTTCGTCTAAAACAGAACACCTAAACATCTCCACTACTTCTGTAAATACGAAAAATATTGCTAACGTAATCTAAATGGTTTCAAAAGACAAATCAGATGGAAGAATCGTTTTTTGTAAATTGTAATTTTTTAATTGTTTCTCCAAGGCCACTCGTGTTTTTTTACATATATATATACATAGTTTTTGTTGTTGTATGTTATAGCACACATTATTGTGCATATATCCATGTTAAATAGCACGACCTTGAAATGATCGTGAACTCTAAAATTTGATAATTAATGCAGAACTTACTTTTAGCGACATTGCAGATTTCAACGGTAACAGGAATTCGACCATGAACTTGAACTTGTAAATAATCACATTTATTACTGCAATAAATGTTCGAAATGATGTCCTTCCATTGTGATACATTTCGTTAGGCGAAAAACGACAGATTGTACAGCCCTTTCGATGATTTCAGATTTCATATCAGCACATGCTGCAATTATTCGTTCCTTCATATTTTCTGGCGTCGTGGGCTGCTCTTGATAAACCGTACCCTTTAATGTCCCACATAAGAAAAAATCAAGTGGGGTGAGATTGGGCGAACGAGCCGGCCATGATACAGGTCCATTGCGTCCCCTCCAACGATTTGGGAATTTTTCGTTAAGGACACGTTTTGCAATATGGGAAAAGTGTGCTGGACCCCCATCGTGTTGACACGATAATACTAGTCGGTCCCTAACTGGTACATCTTCTAATAAACTTGGTAGAATATGTTCTGAAATTTCAGCATACTTCTGTCCACTTTGCGTACCGTTGATAAAATACGGCCTAATTATCCTATTATTTAGAATACCACACCAGACATTTCTGGTTCATGGTCTCTGCTTATCGAGTTGTCTAAACCTTCGTGGATTTTCAACCGACCAATAATGCATGTTCTTGAGGTTCAGCTGACTTTGATTTGTAAAGGATGCTTCATCCGTAAACAATACTGTTTGGAAAAACATTTCATCACTTTCATATTTCCGTATTTCCCATTGAGAAAAGTGTACGCGGTTTTCAAAGTCTCTTCCATGGAGCTCTTGGTGAAGACATAAATGGAAAGGATGAAATTTTTGTGAATGAAGAATCCGGAATATGCTTGTAACACTAATACCAGTTTCACATCCAAGTTGCCTTATACTAACATGCGAGTTTTGATTTAATTTCGCGATGATATTGTTCACATTTGCTTCATGAGTAACAGTCTTCCGTCTCATACGAATGTATCTGTTGACACTACCAGTGTCATAAAATGTTTTAGCAATACTTGAGTGTGCAGAACGTGATGGACAAGAACGTTTTGGAAATCTGTCTTTGTAAATTCGTATTGCTTCTCTTAGACATTCTCGAGCTTCACCGTAAATTGAAACCATTTGAATTTTCTCCTGTTCTGAATAACGCATTATGGATCGCTTGTCGATACACTGAGAAATCTGGCAGTGAGCAAACTCTTAAATACATAGGCCACACGAGTGGCCTTGGAGAAACAATTAAAAAATTACAATTTACAAAAAACGATTCTTCCATCCGATTCGTCTTTTGAAACCATTTAGATTACATTAGCAACATTTTTTGTATTTTCAGAGGTAGTGAAGATATTTAGGTGTCATGTTTTAGGCGAAACTCCCTGTATACGGAGCTAGAATTAATCAATTGATATTAGGAAATGGGGAAATTCGCGGAGGAAAGTAAGAAAACAGATCGCCCGATTGGTTTCTTCATTCGCCGTACAATGTTCATTTTTCCACCCATTTTCAATCTCATTTCGTGCGACGAGCGAGGTGATACTGTACTATCATGTTGTATTATGTAAAACGAGCGAATAAATTCGAAGTTGTAGTTATTTGGCATCTTGCCCCAAATTGCCTTACACGTACGTACACGCTTTTTAAAATTATCTCATATAAACTGTTTTCATGTTTAGCTATTGGAATTTACAAATGAGCGCAGAGAAGATCTCAGCAGCGCAACAAGAACAGTTCAGCAAGTGATTGAACAGGCGGAAGCGAATATCAGATGGTTGGAAAACAACCATGATACTATCTACGACTGGTTGAAACGAAACACTGCGTAATGATGACAAAGGAATAAAAAACAAGGGTATCGATTTTGGACCAAGCAGATAGGTCTATGATTAGAATAATGACTAGAATGTTCAAGAATGAGTGTTTTAACGTCAGTTTTAGAAAGTTTTAAAGTCAGTCGTAAATTCGTGTGTATCCTCTTTAATGGGAAACGCAAAGAGTTGCATATTAAAACAAAAATTAAGGAACCTAGTTTCCTCGGGACCCCTACCTTTGTATTCAAAAGTATTATTTACAAGTATATAGTAATGCGGACGCCATTTTTATTGGTGTCCTTAAATTCTCGAAGACTATCTGTCAGTCCCTTTTTCCAACACTTATTTCGGTTCTAGAGAGTTAGTTCTAAATGCAAAGTATTCATATATCTCGAATTAGTGTTATTGAAACTTGCGAGCGAACTCAAGGACTGACATAAATACAAGCTTTCCACCCGAGACGAGATGTCTTTAAACTTTACAAAATTATTACATGTTTTTGTAAATACGCGCCGAAGAATCGTATATTCAGGGTATCGCATAATAGGTTAAATCCAATTCAATGGAAATTTTAGTGAATAACGGAACTGTTTCTTCTAAATATGTGCCAAATTTTTCATGTTTCCAAGTATCATATTTATAACTAACATATGTAACATACAATACGAGGTACCATAAAGAAACCGGTCTCTGTCAATATTGTTACGATAGTATATAGTAAAATTTGAGCTGCTGGACACTTCTCAGGTTTATGAGTATTGATGTGCCCACTTTCATCGAGCTACGGATGTTACAACGTGGTTCCACGATTTGGCAATGTATCCAAAAAAGAAAAATGAAAAGAAACGAAACTAATTTCTGAAAGGTTCTATTAATCAGTCGATCCCAAAATTGATCTTCAGTTCCTTTGTAGTAGTTTCCCTTTGCGTTAACAAGCGATTCCAACAGTCTTGAAATACCTGAACGAGGTGTGAGAAATATTTTTAAGAAAAAATTGTGCCGAAGCAGTTGATTATCTTGAATGTCTTGAAGCAGTTTTTGAGGCAGATCGTTGTAATTTGATAAAACATTTCACGTTTGCCCTTTATTATTTCACGACAGATCACAAAACTGTAGAATATTGGCACACTTACAGCTCGATGAGATTTGGCAAACTGATGTATTGGGTGAGCAACTAAGTGATTGCGAATTTTAAGTAAGAATGAAAATTCAAAATTTTTGCTTAAAAATGTAACTTTATTCAATTAGGTACTGTCCGTTTTTGTCGATGACCTTTTGCCATCGTTCAGACAGTGTCATAATTTTTTGCTATCAAAAAACTGAATTAAGTGTGATTTGACATCACTAGCATCATTAAAAATGTTACCATTTAAGGAGTTTCGCATGGAACGAAATAAATGATAGTCTGAAGGCGCAGGGTCAGGGCTGTATGGCGGATGTGACAACACATCACAACCTAGATCCAATAATTTTTGGCTAGTGACCAAAGATGTGTGGGGCATTGCATTATCATGATGGAAAACAACACCCTTACCGGTTTGCCACTTCTGGCCGCTTTGCTTGAATTGCATCGCTCAGTTTACCGAGTTGTTGAACATACACATTTGAATTGATCGTTTGGTTGTTTGGTAAAAGTTCAAAGTGCAGAATTCCTTTATAATCCCACCAGACTGACAGCATAATCTTTTTTTGGCGAATCTCTGGTTTTGATGTCGTCTGAGCTGGTTCATCTTGCATCACCCACGATCTCTTTCGATTAATGTTGTTATAAACTATCTTTTCAGAAATGGATCAATTTCGTTGCGTTTCAGATGCGAATCGCAGATACTAATGCGTTGCGCCAAATGAATTTCCTTAAGCTGGTGACGGATCCATAGATCGAGTTTCTTGACATAGCCAAGCTTTTTTAATTTTTTTTCAATGCATGTATGCGATACCTTGAGCTTCTCTGCAATGTCACGTGTTGTGCTATGACGATCCGAATCGATAATGGTCTTGATATGGGGCTCATCGACTTCAACTGGACGGCCAGATCGTTGAGCATTTTTCAATGGAAAATCATCAGAACGAAATCTGGCAAACCAATTCTGACACTGCCTTTCTTTCAATACTTCATTCCCATATACGACACATAACTTCTTGTGTGCTTGTGATGCGTTCTTGCCTTTTCGGAAATAATAAAATAAAATATGTCTGAAGTGGGCGTCTTGTTCTTCCATATTTAAATTGGGATAAAAACAAATCTAAAGAACCAATCGATATAATTGTTTCACTAAATGAAAGGTAGAAGCCCAAACAATAAGAAATATAGGTTAGGTACTTTGAACACGTAGACGCAACAACAGAAAGTGTAAAATCACTTAGTTGCCAACCCAATACATGGTTAAGAAGAAGAAATCAGCAAAGTCATTAAAGTTTATCTCATACCTGTGGAAGAAGATTGAAAGAGTTTGGAATTTTTGTCACGCGTCGTGTATCTGTGTGAACTTACATATGTTTTTTTAATTTATTGGAATCCACTTATTACGAGATACCTCGCACATATAATGGAATATATAGATGTATAGTGGATAGGCATGACGGATCAATCTCTACTATGCACACTGAAATGCATTGACGCAATTTCAAAGGAAAAGATAAGATTAGTATTACAGCGGAATCTCTGGATCGATCTGGAAATTGTATTATTTTACAAAGAAATTGTAACTCATACAGTGTGATTCATTAATTGTCAACACTTGGTTAATTCTGCAAGTATAGTGACTCATTTGTTCATATTCGTATACTCAACATTAAACAATTCTTCGTATAACCTTACCTGTGTTACATTTTACATTCCACAGTTTTGTATTACTTATTTTACTTAGTTGTAAATAGTTTCTTAATTAAATTACGTAGGTGTATGTAAACAAATTATTAGGTTCGCGCAGTGTAATTCAAAGCTGGTAGCCTTTGTCGTTTGGCACGTTGTCGATACAGTTTAGCCGAACCAATAAATGACAGACAGAAGAATGATTCGAAGTTAAATGTGAAATGTTAATTAATGGTATTGTGTTTACAATTAGTATTTTCGTTCTCTTGATAACGGAGACGAAGTAGAGAAACTTCGTTTATTTATTACTTATTGAACACTGGGTTACTGTGTATATTATGGTAAACATAAGCAAAGGTAAATTGTTCGATGAAATGTTGCACTTATTGAAAAACCATATGCTTACGTGACATTAGAAATATCCAGAAGGAGTCACATCAATTTAATGTAAACCTAACTCAGGTTTTATGGATGATACGAGATACGAAGATGAAGTAGATTTTTGCAAGTTAAACGTTCAAAATTAATTGATTTGAAAATACGGAGATAGTTTCCAGTTTATAATTACACCATCCAAACAACATTACATTTTTTAAATCATCGAGTTCTAGTTAACGAATTATCTAATTGATCAATTAACACTATGAGTTTATTGATCATTAATTTTCAATATCTTTCATTATTTCAATATCAATTAATCGATGTGATTTTTTATCTTCAAATTAACGTTGTTTCATCGAACAACTTTCTGTTGCTTCCACAGTTATATAATAAGCGATCGATGGAAAAAGCGAAAACATTAATATTTATTGATAAATATGATACCTAATGTACGAGTAGAATTAATTTAATCTTTGTATCTTTTAAATATTTCTGTTTACAAATGAGGTGGTGTTATTATGCACACATCTCTGGAAATTCTGCGGACATTTGTTCTTTAATCTTTATAATAGCTGATCTAATTGACTAGAAAGCAAATACTGGTACATTCGATATTTTTGTAATTTAAACGATTAAATCTACTTTTAATTAATGCAATTTTGTACCAACGAATTCGGGTTTTGTCTAATATTATTTATTGGTTTTGAATTACGATTGTTCCGACATCTTTTACGATAGCTAGAAATCTCTTTTAGATCATTTATAACTAAATCTAATTCAATAATTGTTCGACTGTTTGCAATTAATCTATTAAACACCGTTTAATGAAACTTTATGAGCTATTCAATAATTTTTGTATGATATTTCATAACAAAAGAATAGCCAACAATTTCAACAAAAGAATGGAGACTACTGTTTATGATCTCCTGATAAAGTCCTCACTCTACAATCTCTATTGATAACCCTATTTTTTAAGGGGTTGCAGAAATGAAACTATAAAGATTGAGCACCATACACTTTCTTACAAGTTACGAGAAGTTGTGAATTAAATTATAAAAGTGACAATCAAATATAAATTGAAAATCAAATCTGAATATGTTCCCGTGCAAGTAAAATACAGTCGGTATGGAAAATATTCGTACAGCGATCAATTTCAAATAAAACTGTGTGCGTAAACTTCAGTTATAAATTTTAAGCGAAAAAATTGATAAAAAAATATTCTTGGGTATTTGTAGAAAAGATTTCGTGAAAACTAAATTTTATTTTCTTCAAGATAAATAGACGCACAGCAATTATTCGTACAGTTATGAATAATGAAAAATAAACTATAAAAATACAATATATTTTTTATATTTTAATAATTTGTAGGATTGCCTTTGGATTTTATAATAGCTTCGAGTGTTCTTGGCATGGAATTTAGTAAGTTAGATGTTACAGTCAGTGTTATTTTGTTCCACTTCTATAATAAAGCGATCTTTAAACTTTCTTTCGCTGAAATATTATGATTACGTATTTTTTATTCAAGAGAATCCCATAGACGTTCAATGAGATTGATATCTGGTGATTGAGGCGGCATTTTCAAATATTTTGATGCGTTGTATAATACAAATTGCCTTGTATTATATGCAGAGTGCTTTGGATCATTGTCATGGGTAAATATAAAATTGTCTTTAAGAACCATTTTATTTGCACTAACAAATAAGTTTTTTTTAAATATCAATATAAACTGTATGGTTCATAGTACCATCAATAAAATGTAGAGACCCCACTCCATTTGCACTCGTACAACCCCAAACTAATACAGATCTACCGCCGTGTTCTACCGTCGGTTGCAAATTTTCTTTTCTGTATTGTGTATTTTTCTTCCTCCATACTGTAAATTTTTTTTTTTTAGAGCCAAATATGTCGAATTTGCTTTCGTCAGTAAAAATTACTTCATTCCAATGTTCGATTGGTATATTAATATGTTGCTTAGCGGATTCAAATCTTTTCTTACGATTAGTTTGGTTTACAAAATGCGTTTTTCGTGCTACTCGACCATGATATTCACTACTTCTTAAATAGTCATGCACAGTACTAGCTGACACTCTTATGCCGTTGTTGTTTTTAAGTTCTGTTGCAATTTGTTCAGCAGTTATACGTAGATTCTTTTTCATTTTACGAATAATTAGTCGTCGATCATACTCGTTTATCTTACGCGGACGGCCACTTCTTCTGTTATTTGGAACAGTTTTTCGTTTTGCGAATTTGTAAATTATACTTTGAATAGAAGACCTTGCCCTATTCACTATGGAAGAAATTTCACTAAGTGATTTACATTGATTGTGTAATCGAATAATAATTTTTCGCTATTCTTCTGTCGTTTCGCACCTTTTACGACCCATGTTGTAGTATATTACAAATTTCAAACTTGCTTCTATTAGTACTCTGTTAAAACTAATCATCTTTGTTGTTATTCGTCACATTCAGAAGTTCATACTATGTTTATATCTCAAGTAAGCGCAAGAAATGAGAGACGTACGAATACTGTCTGTGTGTTCATTTCTTACGTTTATCTATGCTCGATGTATATTTTTGTTAATCTTGAAGAAAATAAATTTTAGTTTTCACGAAATCTTTTTTACAAATACCCAAGGATATTTATTAATCATTTTTTCAGCATAAAATTTATAACTGAAGTTTACGCACACAGTTTTATTTGAAATTGGCCGCTGTACAACTACTTTCCATACCGACTGTATGTTCTTCTTCCCTGGACTGACAATGAAGGAAAATAGAAAAATCTTTGATAGTATTTTTACGAAATTATATATTACCATAGTACAATACATCTGATCTACAATTATTACAATTTATACAATTATATATATATACATACTGGGTATGACACTTAAAAATGGTTACCTAAATAACTTGGCTGCTAGTGGTGATAAGAAAAAATACATCCGGCCACAATTATTTCGTATCGAGCTGATTATCCGATGTTACTAGTTTTTTTATAGGTCAAGGCGTCAAGGAGATATGAACGCTACCTCTGTTTTTTTTAAATGAAACGATGTGGTCTGTTCCTTACATTCTTATACAGTATTTCAAGGCGAGCACAGCGACCTACTGGAAAGGTCATTCACGAATGACCACGGGTCTGGGTTAAGCCAATTGCGATGGAAAAGTATATACTTTGAGGAAATCATCAAGCACCGTTGATTCATTTATCTAACAGTAATATTCGACTAATACAAGTGTTCAAAATGGCGACCTCGAACACTGATGCATCATCTGATGCGTTGCTTGACGGATAATACGGCATGTTGAACATTAATTGTATTTATATATATTAATTGACGCATAGATTTTGAAACAATTACCGTACGTTGCAGTAGTAAACACTCCTATTGTCTCAAATAGGAGGATTCGCTACATCTCTTGTATAGTTCACTAAAGATATGAACATATGTCAATTTTGAGAATTTCAGTCTTTCTAGAACCAGCTCCTTCATAACCAATATGCGGCAGTAGCTTTCGTGTACTTGACGTAACAAATGCTTCGTTGAGCGACGTAGATTAACTATAATGCACATCTTTTTGGCAGGTGTTTACGAATTGCTTGCCCTGTAATAAAAAGAAACTGTACATTACAAGATAATACATGTCAAGCTTGTTAAAGGCCATAGGAAACTTAATTTCCAGCTAATTCATTAATGAATAAAAGTTTGACTATAAGCCACATTAAATATTCAAGAATTTAGGATCAAGGACCGAATATTGGATTAACGTAAATCATAAAATTTGTTGTGCCAATCACGTATAAAAATTTAACAAAAATTTCAAAACGAATGAACATAAAGTAAGTTGCCATTAATACAATGATCGGGATTACATTTATTAGTTTGCAATTGGAAAATACATATCGTTAGATTTTAAACATTTGCATCCTTTTTGTAAAAATAATTGGTACTGAAAATTCGATTTGTACGAATTATGGAATTACAATTTTATATTTTACTCGTGTACGATTTTCGGATGTATCGTTACACACATACGATAATATTTACATAACAGTTTAAATAATAATTAAGATTTGAATACACGTAATAAAGATTTACCTTAGACCATAGTGTGCTTTTTCTATTTTAC
>CM052089.1:4576313-4596880 GCA_028453745.1 Agapostemon virescens
CTCATATCACACACTTTGCAGTGTATCTTGGCAGTATCGGTACATTTTTCTAGTCGATATTATTCGGAGAATATACTTCTACACAATTAGTGCACTTGCGTTGTTGCAACGATTTTGCGAATCCTCCTCGTCACAACCTGTGTGCACGATTCTGAATAAGAAATAATTATCGGAAGGCGTCATCGCAATCTTCACTCTCTAACTCGATCCTCCCACAACAAAGCCCTTATCCTTTAGCAATGCGACTCCGACTCGCTTGTCTTTTTCAAACGGGTGTTTCTCTAAAATAGAGTACCTTCGACACTCGATGATCGGAAGACTCATCGCGGTTACCAACCATCGGTCGCCGTCAAATCCTTCCGAACTAAATTCCAATTCTCTTAACCCTTTGAACGCTGAGTTGCTCGACGTTAAGCGTGCACCATGGACTGCCCACTCCATACGAAAAAGCCTACCGTGGGCTGCGTACCTGTTTCGAAAGAGCGCAAGTTGAGCAGACTTTATTTACATTGCAAGGTATATTGATTGTAACTGAAATAAATTATGTGGTGACCTCAAAAGCATTAACAACCATTTATTTCCGTTACGGTTTCGCAATCGCAAATAACGAATGACTTAATGCCAAATATACTTCTTTTTGGCGGAATATATTGTTTAAAAAATTATCTTCCTTTATAAAGTAAAAGTCTTTCGTCTATGAATAAATATTCATATGGATAAAATGATTTAGAAAATGAGTTTCTAAGTTGAGTAACCACCGGT
Source organism: Agapostemon virescens (assembly GCA_028453745.1). NCBI lineage: Eukaryota > Metazoa > Arthropoda > Insecta > Hymenoptera > Halictidae > Agapostemon > Agapostemon virescens. The sequence goes on from CM052089.1 coordinate 4,577,076, forward strand.
CTTATTTTTATCAACAGATCGTGCGAGCTCATATTATTGTTATCATTAAAATGCAACATTTTTAGCAATGATTCATATCTAACTCTGCTGATTAGTTTTGAAAAAATGTCGGTTTTTATAACATTATCGGTAGACCAATATTCTCTTATAGATGTTCTTTTCATTCTGGACTTTGGATAGTAATAGCAATAAATAAATATATTTCCGAACGTGAAGTATCTGTCCAGGTAATTACGCGCGAATGAACTGCATGTATTTTAGTTTGTGCTAGATTTTTCTGGAAATTATTTGTTTTTTCGCAGATACCAATAATTAATTCTTCCGAGAAAAATATCTTAAATGCACCAAAAGGAGTGGATATTTTCGACAAGTGTACCCTTATCCCCGAATTTGATTCATCAAAATTATATAATTTTGGTACAAAATTTTTCTTAGACCATGAAAAGTTTTCTGCCGTATCATTAGATGTCGAGTTAACATTTTCCTGTAGAACTTCATCCTCTTCAGAAGATAAACTAAATATTCGAAGACGTCTTCTCCTTTGCTCATACAATGGAACTCACTCTTCGGTTTCCGAAGCTACAAAAGTAAATTTGATTATGTTTGTTCTAACATCCAACCTATTGTGTTGATATTTACCGCTTGTGTCACTGTTTATTTTTACTATCTTGGTCTTCTTATAGAGCTCCTCTGAATCCGAAGACAAATTCCACATCCTTTTTCTTTCAAATGTTTTAATTTCAACTGTTTCAATTTCATGTTCCAAGCCCATATCACTACCACTTTTACTAAAGTATTCAAGCTCATTCTTAGACATTTTAGGGGTAATTCAAAATGAAGTTTTAAACGCAAAGAACAAATTTCCAGAAAGTAGCAACATTTAACCTCAAAAGTCCTTGGTAGCGATATGTTAACTAATGCACAATGAATGCATACACTAATTTAATGAACAATACTGATAAAGGATTGTACAAAAGGACATTTAAACGCTTATTGTCTTTTTATATCTATATAGGCTTACAAGCACCAGTCACATATATCTGTTTATAGATTTCCTTTTCCCAGATTGAATGGTATTGTGTGAACCCACATATGTGTTCATATCCAAAATCGAGTGGTTACGCGAAAACGCATATATAAGTTCATAGCCAACACTGAATGTTTATGCGAAAACGCATATATGAGTTCATAGCCAAAATCGAATGGTTATGCGAGAACGCATATATGGGTTCATAGCGCTCAAAGGGTTAAACAGTGCAACCTCTCTCTCTCTCTCTCTCTCTCTCTCTCTCTCTCTCTCTCTCTTCTTTATAGGATTGCACCGAACTTGAAATCTGTGGTTTACCGTACTGCCATTCGGGTTGGCGGGCAAACCGAGTGGAACTTCGCTTGGCAAATGTACCAGCAAACGAACGTGGGTTCTGAAAAAGATCTCCTACTGAATGCACTTGGTTGCACTCAAGAAACGTGGCTTCTCAGTCGATATTTAGATTGGACGATCACTGAGAACTCGGGAATTAGGAAACAGGATGCCAGACGAGTGCTTGCTTCGGTTTCCACTCATCCTGTTGGGCAGTCTTTGGTATTTAACTTCTTTAGGAATAAATGGACACGACTTAAAGAACAGTAGGTATATTTATATAAAATAGTACGTGTACACCTGTGTCAGTATTTCAATTGATACCTATTATTTTAGTGAATTATCCTCTTGCCATATTATGACGAGTCAGACTTGTGTTGAAGATTTTAAATAAAGTCTAACAAAGAAAAATTGCTCAATCCCTGAGCAACAAATATTATACGAGTTCGTTCTGATTCAATGTAGACATCGGGTATAACCAGAGCGAAACATTTGCACACTTTTACCGCCATAAATTTCCGATACCTCCCCCATGAGCAACATCTTGAGAACAAGCGAATGCACGATCGATTCTTATTGGTGCTCTAACCGTATCGAAATACTATATAAATACTGCACATTTTCTGCACCCAAAAAATTCTAAACTCAACGGTCAACGAATCCGAATTTAATCCATCTTTCACTCTGTAACTAATCGTCGCAACTCTATAAATAACCACCGAGACATCTTTAGCGCTAACCAGGAAACTCTCGAAATTTAACAATAAAATAAAGTTATCGTTACAACACCAACTCATCAATTTATTCTACACGTATTCAAATAATCCGCGGCAATCGCGATGGCAAAGTCGACGGAACAACCCCTGTGCCGACCGATAGCTGCACGACCCATTGCGCTCAATCGCCACTACCCAACAACAGGTCTTTTTAGTTTTCCTCAACCAAGAGGGAACACTGATGACTCTTGTTGCGTGATATCCGTCGTCACCTCGGTTTTGTTGTAATTGGTTAAGGGTAGTGCATACGAAGGTGTCACGTCGATGATACATAATTACACGATTATAATGGTTGCGATTTCTTTATTTTTAACGTCGGAATGTTCACAATTTCTGTGTTGCAACTTTTGTGTTACTATCGGTTCACGTTTTCTGTATTACTTGTTCGTTTGTCTGTTCGCGATTTCTGGTTTTCGAGTTCTGTCTGTTCGCGATATCTGTTGTACCCGTTCCTGTCTGTTCGTGATTTCTGGTTTACGAGTTTTATCTTTCTGCGATTTCTGGTTTTCGAGTTCTGCTGTTCACGATTTCTGTTATGCCCGTTCTCATCTGTTCGCAATTTCTGGTTTACGAGTTTTGTCTAGTCGCGATTTTTATTATACCCGTTTTTGTTTGTTCGTGATGTCTGGTTTACGAGTTCTGTCTGCTCGTGATATTTGTTATACCCTTTCTACCAGAGTCTTGTTGCGTTCTGTCCGTCGTCACCTCGGTTTTGTCATGATTGGTTGAGGGTAGTTTGAGTTGGAGGAATGTTACGTTTTTTTAATTAGTTGCAGAAATGATGGAAGGAGTGTGTCTGAAGGCGTAGTGCCTGAAAGTGTGTGCCTGAAGGAGTGGGGAACCGTCAATGAAGATTTATCGTGACTAATTATAGGATTGTTTGGTTTTCGTTTCGTTCGTCGGGGTCAATACTGTTCAGTTTACGGTGCTTGCAAAATGGTTGGCTTCTTCGGAGCCCACTTAAGTGGTTTATTGCTTGCTTTTCGTTTATGCGTGCTAATTTCCCGAACACAAGGTTAGACACCTACAACTTAAAGTGTTGCCGTCACAATAAATAATATGTTTTTTGTTTAAACAGAAAACTTCATATAGTCTATTTTCGACAACCGTATAAAATGGGCGGCTACTTCGAAGCCTATTTGAATGGTTTGTTGCATTCCTTACAGGTAAGCTAGCTAATTTGTTGAGTGTACGGAGAGGGATTTGTAACCTGCGGTTTTACCGTCGCAACACATTTTTTATGATCATTGAGGTATTAAGGTCACCTTGACTTTTTAAATGGAACCATCCTTTTTTAAACACCTACAACGATAGTCCCTTTTATTAGGAATTCAGTGACTATATTATTTCAAGGTCATTCAAGGTCAAGGACAGAAAAAACGTATAAGATTTAGAATATGATAGCAGAATACGTTTATCATGGTTGACACTTGTAGTAAATAGTAAACATACTATGGTCGTAGTTAAAGTAAACATGCTAAGGTCCTTCAATGTTACTGTTATTCAGCATTCTTATTTACTATCAGTATGCTTCCAAACGCGATTCCGCAATGTCTTATTCAATGACTGAAAACTGTGATATGATCACGATTTACTGTGACTGTAAACAAAATGCAGTGCAGGCCCGATTACTTTATGAAGAAAGGTACCCCGAGCGAAACACTCCTTCTAGACAGACTTTCATTAATACGTACAGGTTGTTTCGAAGTACTGGAGGTGTAAATGCAAGACAGTACTAACGGAAGAATCCCACGACCAATGAAGACAATGAAATTAATATTTTAACAGCTATAGCTGTCAATCCTCACGTGAGTACGAGAAAAAATTTCCCGGGAAGCAGGCACAAGTCAAAGTAGCGTAATACGAATTCTGACCCGACATAAATTTCATCCGTTCCACATATCGCTCCATCAAGAATTGCACGGGAATGATTTTCAAAATAGAATTAACTTTTGTTAGTGGCGATTGCTTCAAAATCATACATTTTTTTCTAATGTCTTGTTTACGGACGAAACAACATTCACTAATCATGGCTCAAATAATCTACGGAACGCCTATTATTGGTCTGCGGATAATCCACACTGGCTGCGTGAAATTGATCATCAAAGACAATGGAGCGTAAACGTGTGATGTGGTATTTTGAACGACAGAGTAATTGGACTATATTTCGATAACGGAATGACGACGTGACAGAAATACGCTCAATTTTTGCAAGAAGATCTGCCAATTTTGTTGGAAGATGTGCCTTTACAAAATTGCTATGATATGTGGTACCAACATGACGGTTGTCCTGCTCATGATGCACGAGTAGCTAGAGAAACGTTGGAATCACGATTTCCAAACCGATGGATTGGACGAGGCGGAATTGTTTCATGGCCAGCATGTTCGCCTGATTTAAATCCACTGGATTTCTTTTTATGGGGTCTGCTAAAAGAGATCGTGTACATGGATGCTTCAACAACAGTTGAAGATATGCGTCAGCGCATCATCACAACATGTACAAATATCACCTCGGATGTACTTATCAGAGTTCAATATTCCTTCAAAGCTCGTTTACATCAATGTATCGACGTAGATGGCCGTAATTTCGAACATTTACAAAATACTTGGAATAATATAGTCACTGAACTCCTAATGAAAGGTACTATCATTGTAGGTGTCTAAAAAAGGGTGGTTCCATTTTTAAAAAGCCAAGGTGACCTTGATATCTCTAGAAAAATTATATAAAAACAAAATTGTTTTATAGCATCGTGTAAGACCCATTGTACCATTCAACTTTTTCCTTACCATATTTTACGTATTTATTATTATTTTTAGAATTATTATTATTAGAAACAACAAAGATATTTGAGGTGCAAACGTTTGGTAACTCATCCTGTATAGTCCTTCCTTCACAGGGAAGGTGGTCCTTCGAGAAGGATTTATCATTAAAATTAGTCGGCACACCACGTGCAAACGGCTGAAGTCTGACCGATTGAAAATCCATCACATACCGTAACAGACACACAAACTTTTATCTGTATATATATGGCAAGCAATACAAATTTTCCTGGATTGGTAACGAAGGGAAATATAAAAATCTGTGCTGATATTTTTAAAAAATTACATATTATTATACTGTACAATACAACAATACTGCAGTTTACCATATGACATAATATTTAATTTAAATAAAATATGTATACGTATATATACATTTGATTGTGAATTGATGCATAGTGTTTAAAAGTTTATTGATTACCTGTATCAATCAATCCATTAATGTATCATAAATGTGATAATTGAAACTATTATCAGTGATAGTCCACTTAAAAAGTTTAGAGTAACTGCCTTCGATTTTTCAAGATCCCATTTTGTAACTGTCTTATTTAAAGTAATCTGTATTATATTATCGTTCCTCTCGTACCAATAGATGTTATGTCTTGCAGTGTTGCATGCTTTGTTAAGCGTAGATGTAATTTCTTGCAGTTCCTCAGACTTCGATTTTACGAATCCCTCGAGCTGTAATAAACAAAAATTGCTTATATCAATATGATTTGTTTAACGTAAGTTAAACGAGACTGAAAAATTAATTAATTGTTTATTTGGTAGTGGGTGTAATTTTTACAATTCGCACAATTCAAACTTTTATATATATTTCCAACAAATAATTTCACAAAATTTTAAATTGAAAATCTGAAAATTGTTCAATATCAAATTTTGTATAAACGAATGTAAGGTCAGTGCATTGATCTTACTATTCTGAATAAATTAAAATTTAATAGAAATTTTGTGTGGACTATTAAATGCGTTGAATTTAAAAAGTTTGCTATTTTATGTAAAAAATAATATTTCCTTTAAAATTCTATTTAAAGAATTTAAACTATATAAAACTACAGTTTTATGTAAAACTATTGCAGGTATATTATACATGAAGCATAATGTTTATGTAATAACGGTTAAGATGATTAAGAAAATATACATTTACCTTTCGTAGTTGTTCTACTGTGGATATTCGAGCTGCTAATTTAGTGAATAGACTCCCGACACTATCCCAATCGCCATAACTGAGGAAATAAAAATAAATGAATGATGGGTATCCTCTTAATTTATTGTAACAGGAAAAAGGAACATAATTTTATTTCATTGACTTAACATCATTTTTCTAGAATACCTCCATTACTTATATATTTTTATACTCACAATTTATTCAGGTGTTTGTATTCACTCGTCAAGTACTCTAGAATTACGTCTACTCCAACTTTTCCAGCATTGTAGATAGAAGTTAAAACTATATCGATATCTTGCTTTCGAATAGGAGAAGTGAAAGAAAGTTTGGTCGCTTCGTCAATATATCTATAATGTAAAAATGGAGATATTGATAATACTAAATGTTGGATTTTAAGTTGTTTAATGATTCATTAAGGGAGTATTTTGATATTTTATTTAAGAAAATCAATTATTTGCATTTTGAAATATATGTGCGGAAAAGACATTGCCCGAACTCATACATTTAAGATAGTTATTCGTGAATGAAGAATGCAACTCGCATTTCATAGAATTCATTACATCTATAACCCTTTGACCTATGATTTATTTTATGATTGCAGTGATTAGAATTCTCTTCGTAGTTCATAATTTGTTAAAAGGAATTGTAAGAACAACAACTAAATAGTATATTAATTCGATTTAAGAGAAATTAATAACATACGTATTTAGTAAGCTACGTTCAGAATCTACATCACAAGTCTGACACGATGTTGTAGTACAAAAGGTTAAATATGCTTTCCCTAAAGCTATTTTAGTATTAATTTTATGATTGCATTTTAATACTCATGATCTAAAAGTCTTAAAAAAAGTGTTATTTCTTTATATTTTAAACGTGTTAAAGGTGGAAAAATATGAAGAATCAGAAATTTGAGTTTCAAATGCAGTCACTTTGTGAATAATCGAGATTTTCAATTTATTTTCCTAAAGACTATAATTATATTCATATTGATTAGCATATTTCGTAATTTGTTTTAGTTTCCAGTTAGTAGAAGGATTAGAATTATAGCAGCAGTCAACGCATACTTTTTAATAACATTGTGACTCTGCAAAATTGCGACGAAACTAAACATCTCCAAACTTACAGTGGTCCACTTGATCGTAAGAGAGACTCAGCTACGATGTGTAAACAATTCCAGACAAACAGATGGGATAATCGGAATATCTCCTTTCAAATAGAAAGATTTATACTTACTTTTGTAGAAGTTCTTTATTTTCCATACATCCGAGAGCTTCCAAGATAGTTTTCTGTTCTGAAGAATACTCTGCCTTCAAATAAAGTTTCCACATGAAGTCCCAATCATGAACATCTGCTCGTCTCATTGCTGTACAATAAACCGCTGCTTTGGCATTTGGCGAAATAGTAATGGGAATTCTATAAAAAATAAAAAGGACGTTTGATGTTAGTATGTTTTTGTTTATCCGGTGACTAGCTAATTCTTAATTTGTCTCAAACGATATATGGACCGTTTATTTTGAAAGTGGTATAAGTTCTTTTTTTAAAAAAATAAGATATGACGCAATTTATGCTTAATTTAGTGTAAACTGTTTGTTTATAACTAGTTAGTATTTAATATCTTAAAAAATGCCTATGCTTTGTTCAATTTAAAATTGGCCGGTAAAACAAATTGCGTAACCATTGATTATGAAAGTGGTGTAAGTCCAATTTCCATAGACAGAAAAAATGGCATTACGAAAAAAGAATTTCCTGTACACAACACAGGATTATTATGACGTTATAAACCAATGTAGACAACATAATAAATTTATTTTACACGAAATGAAACGAGAGAATTTCGTTTCAACAAAAAATCTACAAAACGCAATTTAAAAACAGATAAGAAGAAACACTAATGGAGAAAAAGTAAATTGGTTGCAAATATGTTGGATGAGATTTTGCAAAAGTGCACCGTATGCTATTTTATATAAAACATCAATGGAGGACACAGAATTTAAGTCTCTAAATTTATCACCTACATGTCGGGGAAGACCGCCAAAATTTGAAAAAATCGCCTTAGCGCCTTTGTATCACGATGCCAGGCCTATTACATACGAAAAATATAAGGATATGCAGCAGCTATTACCTTATATACCTCCTGTGTATCATGAATATTTCAAAACACTGCCACATGAAGAGCATAAATAATTAATAATACCAATATCTTGTGTTAAGTTTAACAATATATAAATATAATTAACGTTCAAAATAAAAAATACTAATTCTATTTTATTTCTTGTTATTATTTATAAACAAAATTGGATTAATATGAAATATATTTTAAGTGATATTTGTGATTTCAAAAATTGAAATGAAATGATATTTACAATTGACTAATTATGAAAGTGGTGTAAGTCCATTTGCGGCCTGGAAATATATATTATTTTAGTTAAATTCGCCTAAAAGAAATTTATATAATCAAATTACATATTGATAAATTAGTACAAACATTCCCAGACTTCACATAATTAACCTATATTTTTTAATTGTCTGATCTGCTGACATTTAATTTTCTCGAAGCAGAAGAAAATGGACTTGCACCACTTTAAAAATAAACGGTCCATATAACAATGATTGTTTGTCGTTTTCTGTTCAGACTATAATAAAGTCAAAACATGAAACGCATCTTTCTTATATCTTTATTTTCTGACACAATTGATAAGATATCTCGAGATATAGTTGTGCGATCAACTTCAAATAAACATTAACAATTATTCACATATTCTTCTATTCTGAGTTATTTCAAATACCAAGAAAAAGCCGAAAGGATCAAAATTTGAAAATCAAAATGTTGCCATTTCTTTCAATAATCAGATATACAAATAATTATTAAAATATTAATTACATTGATCTGAATCGTACCAGCCAATAAGGTACTCTGTTTTTATACTGTTTCTCTTCAAGGAGCTATAGCTCGTGCAATTTTACGTATATCCATAAAAACAAATGATATTGTACAGTCCAAACAACAGAAGAAAGAAGAAGCCCCAGTAATAATCAATCGGACGACCATAATGTAAAATTACTTCGTGATGAACAACACCTAAGAAGATCATAGAAGATAGGAGAATTCGATAAAACTAATCCAGATTGTATTGTACTATATATAACGAATAATTTATAAATAAATAGTTGTATATATGAGATGCCGCAATGTGCGGCACATGAAGTACGTGAAAAGTGCAAGAATGTGCGGAGCAATGTCATTCTACAAACTTTTCAAACAAGGAATACAAAATGACGATCTATGTCAGACGGCCGCCTTCTTAATATTAAATCTACCGAACATTAAAATTGACCGTTGTATATTGTCTTATAAAAATGTCAGTAATTATTATTAAAAAAGTTTAATTGAACAAAGAGATCTATTCAATCGATTTCTATGAACGGAATTTCATAACTTCATTACTTGCAAAATAAAAGTTTTGAAAAGGAACACTTTACCTGCGATGGTAGGTTCAGTGTTAACAATGAATTTGCCGTTGTTACGGTCTGTGATAGATTTTTCAATCCTTTAGACTTGGGCAGTTTGCACATGGTGTACTGCCTAATGTATTGACTTTGACTGCCTTCTCGAAGGAAGGAAGGAAGGATTATATATAACAAGATTCACGAGGACTGTATTACTACGTCAGTGAAACTAGAATGAACGTAAAATGACTGAGAACGAATGAGTTTAATGTTACTAATGGAATGCGCTCCAGGGTTGCAAGTCAACCCTGAAAACCTATGCTTCCTACCCTTTCCGGAATTTCTCCTTTTTCTGGTAGACGCGGGTGAACCAACGAAAAAATATGTTGCTAAAACGGGCCCTACGATTCGCTGAAGGCTTGTACAAGTCAAGACGACCAGAGACAGATAGTGAGGATGTTTGCGACATTTCCGGAATTAGCCAAGTTTCTTAACCCAAGAAAATCACCCACATCTGTTAGCAATTTTACTAAGTGGTGAGAAAACCTGACAGTCTTGAAACGCGAAGTCAGCTGCTGCGCTTGTACTGTCTTAGACGTTTTATGGTCTAAAGGTTACAGAAATCGCAGCCCCTGTGTCCTGAGTTGGTCGCAAATGGCTGCCAGATGTTGCGGTGACAGACCCACATTGTAGCCTAAGATTCTAACGTGAAGGAGCTGAGGCCCAGGGTAACAATACCAAAATCCTGCTATAAAGCATCGCCCTGCACTGGTCACTATACCAACCTCATCGAAACCACGAAAAACATCAATGCAATATAGGTAGTATTAAAAATGCATTATCGTTAAACAGATATAGCAATTATTAACGCTGGCATCGCCTAGGTTTATGGTCCGCTTGGGGCCACTGTGCTTCAGGCTTTTTCTGATCACGTTTCGTTAATTTCTCATTAACCCCTTGCCATATTTGAAGTTTTAAAACAAACTCAAACAAATATGAATTTTTCGCCTTCTTTTTTAGACAAAATCAAATTTTATCTGCTTATTATCGATATTCAAACATTGAACTAAGTATACGTATATAGAACCGAGGCCCAAAATAAAAATAGCGAAATCCTGCCATAAAACGTCGCCCAGCGCTGACCTCTATAGCCTTATTATCATGATGAATATATTTAACAAAAATACGAAAAGCATAATATACGAAATTATTGATGTCATAATTTTATAAGCGTAGTAAAATACAAGAAAGCTTACTCCATAGTCGTATTTGTTTGAAGGTCTGTATATAATTTCTTCGCTGCAGATACACATTCTTTACTCTCCATTTTACACGTCCACGTCAAAATCAGTTCCCTGCTCAATTTTCTCAAATGATCGTCGTCACTGGCATCCTCGAAACCAAGTGATTTGTACATATTCGACGTTAAATGCAGAATATACGATTTGATCAAGGAATGCACATTGTCCGGTTGACCCTCGGCTCGATTCAGCAGGAAACTTATTCCGTTGAAGAATGCTTTCCATGGCAGATATTCTGTTTCGTTTCGTAAATAGTCGGTACAATTGAACGCATCGTTGTAAAATAGTTTCTCTGCACGAGCGAGATTCAAAGCATCGTCGACTAATTGAGCACGGTTTGTTACGTGAATTTTGCTATGATCTTCCTTTTTCAACGCGTCGATCAGACTTCTCCATGAATCTCTGTCATACATCACGCGATAGAAGCCGGTTTGTTGAACGTTCACGATAAACCAATCTAAATTCTTCATAGGTATTTCCATCGGAGCTATCTGTAGCCAGGTAGTTGTCGATGTCTTTAAGAAATTTGGGTTCGCGGAAGTTGCTATGGTAATAGGTATCCAATAAGAAACTCTTCTTGGATCACTGACTACTTTATTGCTGAACCGCTCCTGTAAGAAATAATTCGAAGTGTATTGGCGAAGAAAGAGTATTAACTAGAGATCGAAATAACTGTCTATTTTCTTCTATCTTCTTCTTTCTATCATTTATATTTCATTTAACAAAGCATATGTTCTTGTTGAAAGAAACGTCATTCTCAAGAATTTCTTTGAAAACTACCTTTATGGAACAGATATTTCACAATCAGTATAATCAAAGTTTTCTAGAAGCAAGTTGTTTTGAGACACATTTATTGGAAGGGTTCCATGAAAGGAACATTAGCATGGTTGAACGTGATGTTACTTGCGTATACGTTTAACAACACATTCGTAACATTTTTCTGTTTTAAATGACAATAAGTAAAATATAATTTGAGATTATGGGGACATATAGTGGACTCAAAAAGTACATGATCATGTAATTTCCGATTTGCAGGAAATCGAGAATATTTAAATTGTGATACTTCGGTTAAGAAGAAAATACTACAATTAACGGGATCTCGCTTTGAAGTTTGAGATTTCTACTTTTACAAACTACCCTTAATTTTTATACAAAAAATCTTTACACGCTGTAACGTGGAGAAAACGGAAGAGATGTTTTCCCTAAAAAATGCTACTAATTGAAGGGTCTATTTTTATTTTAAAAAAATATATATATATGCATATACATATGTATAAGAATATCTATATGTATATTCTTTCGTAATAAATTTTTCTTTGAAATATTTTCCAGTATATTCAACAAGTTGAACGATATTTAAATGAGGCGATATAAATGGACCAGTCTATACTTTTACTTTTTATTAGTCATTTGGAAATTAATTATTTTTAAAGGAATACCTGTCTTAATGATAACACTCCATCTATGCGCACTGCATGTACAACAGGATATCCTGCTTCGTTGGTCCAACTGTCCATTATTTCTGTCAAAGTCAATTCCTCATCCCCAAATACTTTTAATTCACTAATTACTTGGTCGAAAGCATCCCAGAGATCTTTTGGTGTTGTTGATTTGTGCGCGTGCCGAGACAAATATCGGTTAATTGCCATTGGAAATACTCTTGGATCGAACGAATGTTCTATCATTCGCAGTATGCTGGCTCCTGTAAAACGAGTAAATAGGTGTATTAGGTTAACTATGTTACATAAGAATTGCACACTAGGCACATTTTTGCAAACATCTTATGGTCGCTTTTGCATAACAATTCATCTAATTACATTTCCAATTTTTTAATATAATTATCATCCTACAGTACTTTTTATCTTAACCACTATTTTATTTTTTATGAAATAATTGCACTTTTTCCCAAAAATTATGTCAAAATTGTTATTAGTACATTTAGTTTTATTATTATAACACGATTTTAAACATAAGGGTAAAGCAAGTAGCGCATTATTATGTCCACGTGATTTTGTACATTTTTAGATTGTCGTTAGGAAGAATATGAATTTGGATTTAGAAGTAATATTTATCCAAACTGCATGTAGTAATTGTACTCATTGAACATATATTCGTTTTTCACAGAAATGTTACTATTTGTACATTTTGATAAAATGTTTAAAAACTTATTATTAGAAAATATATTTACAAAGTTGTAGATTATAGTATAAAATTTATTATATCTTTCGTTTTTATTGCAAGGTATTTAGATAATTTTTAATGAAACACATTGCTGTGTAAAGCAGAAACTGAAAACGTAAAAGTTAGTATATGGTTAAATGACACTAATGACACCGATGCATCTGATTAAGACTATACACTTATGTACGTATACTGAATTTATAGAAATTACATTGGTCACAACATGTGACAAAAAGTATAGATGCGGGCAGTTATTATCCATTACAAGCTTTTACTGTAATCATTCTGCAATCCAAAAAGTGCATAATAATTTAGTTAAATGAGCAAAGTTGTATATACAGCGGTACGATAAATATTTTTAATACTTGTCACATTAAGAAAATAATTATTTAAAATCACTAATTTCATTCTTATTTATAACATCATTTAAATTACTTACATGATAAAGTAATCAAAATGAACATTCAACATTTTGAACAGTTGTGTCGTTAAGAAACTAATAATCCAAAACTGCTAATTTCATTATCATTTCTAAGACCATCCAAATTAAACATATAATTAAGCAAAGTAACAATGGAAATAAACGGTGAACATTTTTAACACATATCACTTCAACCCCTTGCCATATCATTTTATTTACAACTAAAATTATTGTAACGTCTTTATCACTAAAAACGTTACAGAAGAGTACAAACACTTTATATTGTTTATACTACTGTATTTACTTCAATGCTGAAATATTGTTTACGAAAAAATAAAATTTAATTTCTTCTAATACAATGAGACATAATATTTGTATTTGTCAGTCTTTGTTTAAAATCTTCATCGCAATTCTGACTCATCATAATATGTCAAAGTGTTAAGAAAATAATGTTTTAAAACTACTAATTTCACTCTTATTTGTACAACCATTCAAATTAAATACATAATAAATAAAAGTAATAATTGAAATAAACGGCCAACATTTTAAAAAATTAAAAAATAATTATTTAAAGCTGCTAATTTCATTTTTCTTTACAAGACCATTTAAATTAAATACACAATAAACATAAGCGATAATCGATGTCAGAAAAGTAAGATTAATAAATTGATCGGCTTTCAAATTTACTTTAGTTGAAAACGAAGCTATAATGAAAAAAATTATTCTTATTTCGATTTCTTTTTATACGTGGTATCCCTACTTGTACCGCGATTCTTAGCACACTCTATATATTGAGACATTGCCATATTCATGTTTCTTTCTCTTACCTTTTCCGTAAGTAATACCGTCGAAAAGGTTATCTATTTCTGACGGTGAGTTCACAGGTTTGTTCATAGGGTGGGACGTAGCGTAATCGTCTTCCAAAAACGCCTTTTGCAATTCGTCAACAACGAAGAGATCTAGGAACTTATGATCAGGCAAATACTGCGACAAACAGAAATTGAATGTAAAAAACACAGTTGTCATTGTTATTGAAAAAACAAAACAATTGAAGCCTTAACAAAAAGTTCAAAGGTGCGTACACGTTCAAAGTTCTAAATTGTTTTGTAGTGCGTACGTAATGAAAAAACGGCGGAGGTTAACTGTTTCGAGCGTTTGATCCGTCCGAATTGCCGCTGCTTCATGACAATAATACTCTAGTTGACGACAAACTACATTTATTATTCTAAAAGTTAAAAGCTCTAAAAGTTCAATCTGTATTAGATCAATGTTCAAAGCTAGGGACTGTTAGGGACTCTAAGCAAGCGACCACCTTTAACCCTTTCGTTACGGCAGTTCTTTCCGCTGGAATGATGCCACTGAACGGGGTACCACGCCGCAAAAGTGTACACATTGCATGTCGGTAATCTTCGATGTTTGCACTTACGTCTTTCAACGCCATCTTGGAATTCTCTTGTAATATGTACACTTTTTTTGAGAGCTACGTAACAACTGTTTCGTCGCATTATATGAGAAACATGATTTTTGTTTACCGACGAGAGTCTACGCGGATCATCGCATACATGTCGACTATAGTCGGTATCCATAGACACAGGTCGTCGCACGGCTGTCGACTATAGTCGGCACCCATAACGAAAGGGTTAAGTGCGATTTTTGTCGTCCATAGGTTTGGGACAGTCCAGTTTCGTTTGAGGATAATGGACGGGGCACATTGTTCCGAGCGTTTGTTCAGTCTGCATCGCCGCTGGTTCAATAACGCTCTAAGTTACAACAATAGATTAATATATTTTGCATTTTCGAATATTCATCTATTGTTTTTTAAGGATTTAAAGTTTCAAAGGTTTTAACGTTCTAAAAGTTCAAAGTTCAAAATACTCTATAGATGTGTACTAGTTCGAAGTTGTAAAGGTTCTGCAGATGTGTACTAGTTCGTGGTTCGAAAGGATTTGTAGATGTGTACTAGTCCGTGGTTCGAAAGGTTCTGTAGATGTGTACTAGTTCGTGGTTCAAAAGAATTTGTAGATGTGTACTAATTCGTGGTTCTAAAGGTTCTATCGATGTCTACTAGTTCGAGTTCTAAAGGTTCTGTGTAGGTGTACTAGATTGTACTTCTAAATGTTCTTTGGATGTGTGGCGGCTGCTGAAAGTGTGGTGGCGAGAGAAAGAAAAGGACAGTAGGAAGGGGGAGCGTTTCGTCCTGGGTCCGCTAGAGGACTCATCAGTAAGGCTGACTAGCGGACCCTGTCTTAGACGCTGGGTACTGGAAGGCGGTTAACACGTTGAGTGTTACGTCAGTCCCTAGGGACTAACAGTGAACTTTCCGTTCAGGCGGCGTCAGTCCCTGGGGACTGACAGTAGACTTTTCGTTTGGACAGCGTGAATTCTAGGGACCGATAGCGAAATTCTCGTCCGGTCGACATCGGTGCATGAGACCGGCATTGTTAAGGATCAAATCTCTTTGTTCTCTCAACATTTTTAGTTGATGGGTAAACTATTTTAAAAAATTTGTCACTGTAAAACTAAATTCTCTCTGTTGCAATGAATCTTACAATTCCTGTGGCTTTTTCCGACTGATCGTCTCTTTTGCCTTTCCGGCACTTCCCACCCCATTATCTTATGTTGTTATCTTATGTTATGAAACGGTGAAACAAAGTAATACTCTGTTTATACTCTTCAGTCTAGTGAAGTGTCGATCCTCCGCCTCACGCTGCCTAATTTAGCGTTCATTACAAGTGCTCACGCGCTGCCGCCTGAGCGGAAAGTATAGCAAAATCGGCGCCGCACTCAACGTGTTATGGACGGTATATATATGAACTGGAGGCGGATCAGGAACTAGCGAGAAAGTCTCGTTCTACTGTCCCTCTGCCAGTGAGGGCAGGAGGTACAGCTGCCACAGATGTGTACTAGTTCGAAATTCTAAAGGTTCTGTCTATTCCAGGCCCAGGATCCGCCGAATTCCTCCTGGTTTGTCCCTATTGAAGTTCAGAAAATGATTTTTCTTTTGGTAGGGATAAATGGGGGACGAATCGCCAGTTTAGGGCGTAATCCTAAATTGTGCAATGCTTGCTGACTTCGTGATTTCGTTTCTCTACGTAGCTTTGTAATACGTTGCACAAAGATCCCTTGTTCAAAGATCTTTCTCCGAAACTGGTGTCGTCTCTCCGCTGCGGGTGGGTCTGCGATGAGTCGATTGTCATTAAGTGGTGTACGGCTGGTCTGTTTCCCATTTCGAAAATAAAATGCTTAATCTCCAGCCGTACCCAAGTCCGTAAACAATTTTACTGGTCAAGCACGTCCATAAATATCTCATAAAAGACAGTGTAGCACTTGGTCGCAGTACAGATCCAGACGCGATGTCTAGACAATTCTAAACAGTACTCACCATGTCAGAAATAACCCACTGCATATACTCAGCGAATCCTTCGTTAAGCCAGATGTTTTCCCACCACGCACAGGTCACCAAATTTCCAAACCACATATGAGATAATTCGTGTGCGATTATGGTTGTTATGTAATTTTTAAACTCAGCTGACGTTACTTTATCGTTATACTGAATACCATACTCTCTGCAAATATAATTGTTTTTCATAATAACCGCTCAACAGCTACCCATTAGTGTAGTTCCGGAGTAGTGTAAAAATATACATGTAAATAGTTAAAATTGAGGATCGACGTGGACAAGAAATGATTAAAATTTGAATGTAATCGAATATTAGTATCTGTTTTAAAAAATCGTCGAAAATGTCGGTACTTCATTAATAATTTGTTTTGTGCATGTGCAATGAATCTCAAAAGTATTTGAACATATTTGAACATATATGAACAAGTATATGAACAACCATTAAAATTGGAAATTGTCGAAGCTAAAGACTGACAGCTGATAATTGGCTTTGAAAAACCTTTTATGCAACATGTTGGTGATTGAGATATTATAGATGATAACTTAATTTTTTATGAACGTTAATATAAAAATATAAGTTAATTTTATTACTATCTTACACACGAAGAAATTGCCAATTATAATATTATTTTGTGACTTGAGGCAATGTATTTTTGTAAATATATCGATTTTTACTTATGTTTACTATATTCTTTTATTATTCTTTGCTAAAAGGAGACGTATCACCTTAAATACGAACACGTGTTGTTTATACGGAAATGTTAAAAGAAATAATTTTTAAGAATTTGTAAATAATGTATCGTTATACTGCGAATACAGATATCAATGCAATTCTCACCTAAACGTGGAAAGACCCCAGTTTTCCATAGCACCCATTGAAAAGTCTGGAATTGCTACCAAATCCAATTTTGGTAAACTGTACTCGATACCCGTTTTGTCTTTCAACAAATTAAGCATGTTTAGCGCAGCAGTTTGTGCATAATTGCTACTCGCTTTCATGTCTGGCCTGCTCCACACATTCACACGTGTGTCTGGATTCAAAGTCAGTACTGGTTCAAAATCGGAAACGACAAATGCAACGACGTATGTTGACATGAGTTTGGTATCAGTAAATGTTTCCCAAACACGACCTGGAACACTAAGGACGTCGTCGAAAATATTAGAAACTTGTGAAGAAGGTAAAGATAATTATAAATAAGAGGATCTTTTACATGGAAGGATTTAGATCCTCGGTTCTTTTGAATTTTTTCTCGTGTTACATTACGACTATAATTAATACGACTATATTCAAATGTTAGACGACAATGAGTTTAATAATTTAAATTAAATGTAAACCATTTAAATCTTCAAATAAATATTATAGTTTAATCAAAATAAAGGTGAAGAACTGTACAAGCAGCATTTATCGAAAATTATAAGCGTGCCACATAGAATAAGAAATTTTCTACAATTAGATTTAAATTAAGATTTTCTAGACTAAATAGATTATTACAAAGACTTCAAAAAGTTCACATTCTTCGCATTCAAATGTTGCAATTTAATAATTTCATCCCAGCAATGTGACTTATTTGTACATAAGAATGAATACATAATGGAATACAAATTTCTTATCTTGGTATTAGAAACATCTAGAGTTTATTTTACTAAACTTTTGCACATATATCTACAATTTTAATGAAGCCTTAATGAATAACTTTTTTAAAAAAATCTTACAAGAACGTACGTTTCTTTTAAATGAAATACACAAGTTCGAGCAGAATTCCTTTGAAAACGTTTTTAACAGCTACGTTATCGATTCTTGAAAAATTGTTCGTGTTTAAATTGTGATAATTGTGTTAAAACAACATATAGAGTCAATATATTGAGCCAGGACTCAAATCATGAAGTCTTTATATTCGTAAAGCAGTATTTACTTTCCTCCAAAATATTTTTCCATAATCTAGCAAGTGTAAAACTGAAGACACTTTTTCCCAAAGAAAATGCTATTAATCTAAACGTCTCTTAAATGTTTAAAAATGTTTATCTCATAAATGAAGCTGTCGTATATTTAAAGGCAGAAACGTTTCAACGAACAAATTAAGTACGTTGCAGTTTTTTAGGACGACCGTTTCGTTTCCTCATCCGCTATATCATGAAAAAATATCTTAGAATGAAATGAACGATGGATTATGAAATTAAAGATTTCTAGTCTTGAAGTGGGTTTAAATTTTCTGTTATGATAATTTTTTATCAAGTTCAAACATAGGCAATTTTTCATAAATCGATAAAATATTTAGTGTTTATATCGTTCTTGAATATACTGTACAACTGTTTATTTTTAACCCCTGTTAAAATCAGTTGAAATAAATAGTCTACTTACTTTGACGGTGCGTTTGCCTTTGAAGGCATGTTACTGAGTGCGACATAATTTTCAGGCCTTTCGATGTTGATTGCAAACCGAGCCTTGTACGCTGGCTCGTCGAAACAAGGAAATGCATATCTGGCGTAAGTCGCTTGAAATTGTGTTGTCGCTAACCAACTGTAAAACAGTAAATTAACAATTACACACACATGCAAAAACAGTCATGAACATAACTGAACCAAAAACCACAAGCTTTGCGTAAATCACTAATTGGACCGTTTATTTTGAAAGTGGTGTAAGTCCTTTTTTTAAAAAAATGAGATATGACGTAATTTATGCTTAATTTAGTGTAAACTTTTTGTTTATAACTAGTTAGTATTTAATATCTTAAAAAATGCCTATGCTTTGTTCAATTTAAAATTGGCCGGTAAAACAAATTGCGTAACCATTGATTATGAAAGTGGTGTAAGTCCAATTTCCATAGACAGAAAAAATGGTATTACGAAAAAAGAATTTTCTGTACACAACACAGGATTATTATGACGTTATAAACCAATGTAGACAACATAATAAATTTATTTTACACGAAA
>CM052089.1:4602164-4654231 GCA_028453745.1 Agapostemon virescens
TTAAATTCTCATTACGAGTTGAAATAAAAATGTTTTAAAAAATGTCTTTTCTACTTTCCCACGTAACATCTACCAATTAGAATTATTTCAAAATTATTTTTGCATATCATTTAGTAAATCAATGCTGCTAGTTGCTCCAGAAAAGTCAAGTCGTTTGGTTCAATTTTGAAAAAGTTATTTAGGTTTGAAAAGTGTCCGAATACTTTCGTGCGTTACTGTATTCATAGTAGATACAATTCGAAACCTTCATCACAAGTCTGACTTCATATTACAATGCAAGGAATTAAACTAGAGTTACGTACAAATCATTTTTACTTACTGTGTTCTACCGCTGCCATCCTTGTAATAGCTACGGTAAAAGCCTATCATATCTTCATTTAAGCTACCACTGTATTTAATCTCAAGAATAATTTTAGGATCTATGTATTCTTTCATAAATACTGTCAACATTTCAGCCTTTATGTTAATAACCTCTGAGTCCAGTTTCTCCAATTCTTGACCCTTGGTCAAATTTCCGGTGCTATTATAAACCTTTATTGACTCTATTGTAAGCTCATTGCTGTGAACAACAATTCGCGATGTCGGTTGCAAAAGATTCATTTCTATTTCCACTTTTCCATTAAAAGTGAAATCTTCGAACGAGATATTTGATATGGAGACATTGTACATCAATGGGGAGAATAATTTTGGTAAACGATAATTTGTCTGTGGATAATTATATTCCATCCATCTGTGCAACTGTGGAACATATTTTTCAGCCCACTCTCGTTCTTTATCAGCATCAGTTTTGGCGTCTTTAAAAGAGTTGTTTTTTTCCGCCAACCAAGTTGTGAGATTTTTGTACTGTAAGTGAAATTTTTTTTTCAACTAATTAACTAACATTTAACGAGGTATAATTATAATTTGTAAACATAATAGCTAAAAATGATTCCAAACATCGAATAAATCTCGAATTACGAACTACATAATTGAATTACTTTTTACATAAGTAGATAGCTATGTTTTTGAATATTCTGGATATTGCTTGTTCCGATGACGGTTATTATTAGTAAAATTGTGTAAAATTTCAAATACTTAATGATACAGTATATAGATAATATAAATCCGTAATAATCAAAGTATTTATACATTTCTTTAGTGGGCAGTGTTCCTGTAAAATTGTATCATAATATTTTGCTTTTTTCATTTCTAACAATAAACATCACCATACAGTCAAACATCAATTTTCATAAAACCTTGCACATTAATTGATCGACAAATAATATTTTACACATTGTTTTAGTCAGCGAATAAATATGTTTAGGTGACGAAATCATCCCTTAAAGTCGGGAGTTGAAAAACTTTTTTAAATTCAATTAGTATAAGACTAACAGACATAGAAAAAAGTTATTTAAAATAAGGGGCACTTGGATTTTGAAGAGGACTAATATGGTATATTCGAAATTTGAATAAAATTACAGGTGGCGAGACAGTACTCAACCAAATATTACCTACCTCTGAGTAAAGTTTTTCAGTGGTCACCCTTTTTCCTAAAGCGGTAATTATGTTCTTGATTTCTGATGTGCCTTGATAACTGTTTACATTATAAAAAATAAGTATAAGATATTTTAAGCATTGATCGTTGAACATCTAACAAAATATTTTACTTACTATTTAACCATGCTATCATAGTTATCCTTAATGAAATGGATTACAGTATTAACACCTTCTAGACTAGCTTCAATGACATTAGAAAATACGCTAGTACTGTCTTCTTTTCGTATTAAGAAATCCGGGCTGATAGCATTGCTAAGTAACCTTCGGTTCGAAACAGATAAACAGTTATAATTTGTTGTCTGTACTCAAAACAAATACCAGGTCTGTAAATATGAAAATGGAATTTGCTCATACGTTACGCTAGCTGTTAATGTAGTTATAGATAAACCGTGTCATTGACGCCATTTCCTTATTTTGACATCTGATAAAGATTCTCAACTCGCGAACCATACAAGTTTCATACCAGAGAATAGTTTTTAATAGCGTTGAACATGTCGAAATTTGTGCTTGGAAACTACAATTTACGGGCAACATTGATTTTCTGTTACCATTTGAAGAAAACTGCTCCGGAATCGCATCGAATGCTTGTCGAAGTTTACGGTGAGTTTACTTTTTAAAGTAAAGGGAACTGGGGAACTGTTAAGGGCAGCGTCGAAGGGTCACCTTTCGGCCCGGTACCGATTCCAGGGCAATACGACCTTTTGCGTGCCACTCAAATGGACATTGTAACGGTTTTCTAATTAACCCGTCGAAGACATTGCAAACAAATGCCTTCGAATAGGCTGTTCCTCAAGCCGGACGGAACATTTGGCTGCATCCGATTATTACTTATTTGCATCGTTGGGACACGCACTTGCAATGCAGCGCTTCACATCTTACGAAAATGTACGAAAATCGCTCGACGACTGGTGTGCCTCAAAGTAGGAACGGTTTTTTTGGCATGGCATCAACAAATGGTCAGAGAGATGGGAAAAATGTATAGCTACCGATGGACAACATTTCGAATAAATGATTTTGTGTCATCTTCGTACTATAAATGTGAATTTTCTATACAAAAATTCCGGTTTCATATTTACATACCTGGTAGAGTCGTTAGCAATTAGTTAACTTACTCGTTGAGTATAATTGGGTCTGTAGCACAAGCCAGGGACTGAAGGATTAATGCTTTCTCTGAAGCTAGTGTCGCAGTCTTGTATGTCAAATACAAATCGTGCCATAAATATTCGTCATTGCTCCTAGCTATTACACAATAACAGACACTGCGATAATTTGGAGGAATCCTGTAATCCAGATTCATTGCAATTTGTACTTATGTTCTGTTTTCTGGAATGCGCGTCTCAAAGTGTTATAATAAAATAGATACTGCAGAGTCGTTAAGATAAATCCTGATAATATTTGAACAGTCAGAGTTATAATAGATCAATATCAATAATTGTTTGTGCATTTGGTTAGTCCTAAATCGGTTTAGGTGATCCTTCGAGTGTTTAGACGACACCCAATGCAATCATTAAAGAGTTTCGATTCTCACGAATCCAGTCCTTACAGGCAAGACAAATATTTTAACATTTTCCTGATGACGAGTTGTTTCTGATAATCCAATTACCTTTCTGCATCTATCTCAACGACCCTGTGAATACGAACCTCCTCATTGTGAATACTGCCTTGGCTTCCTGTTCACAATCTCCAATTCCCATATCGCAAGCCCATTTGCGAAGCTGTATTTTTAAGAGTTGCATTTCATGTGAATCTTCTACTTTTTCATAGAAACTCAACCGTTCATATACTGGACCGATAATTCCGGTTACATAATTCTGTAACATACGATTGCATGCGTGATAGCGACACATTCTTTTTATTAATTTGCATAGAAAACTAAAAACAATTAACACCAATACGAATACAAAACTTGCTAATGATATATTGTGTTGTTCGGAAAGTATTTTCGTTTTTCTCCACAGAGGATTTAATTGTATTTTTTTGCACCCAACTTCACACTTAAGCCGCATAATCATTATATGTTTTCAGAGCTGATATAGCAAGGCTTGTGTGTGAAAAAGTCCAATTGATTCTACGCAGTAGTTTTTGGTTGGTGCCGTTTTAAATATGGAGAGCAATAAACAGCATTTTCGTCATATTTTACTTTTTTACTATAGAAAAGGTAAAAATGCTGTTCAAGCCAGAAAGAAATTAACCGATGTGTGTGGGGAAGATGTGTTGACAGTACGCCAGTGCTAGAACTGGTTTGCAAAATTTCGATCCGGCAATTTTGATGTCGAAGATGCACCACGTTTTGGAAGGCCGGTTGAAGCTGATAAAGACACGATAAAGGCATTAGTTGATGCAAATCGGCGAATAACAACACGTGAGATCGGTGAGAGGTTAAATTTACCAAATTCAACTGTTTATGACCACTTGAAAGGCCTGGGTTTAACCTTGAAGCTCGATACATGGGTTCCCCATGTTCTCACGTAGAGAAATTTGTGTCATCGCGTTGACGTCTGTGATTCGCTTCTCAAACGTCACGAAAATGATCCATTTTTGAAGCCCATCATTACTGGGGACGAAAAATGGGTTGTATATAACAATTTCAAACGCAAGAGATTATGGAGCAAAAAAGATGAACCGGCTCAAAGCATTTCTAAAGCCAATATCCATAAGAAAAAAGTGATGCTGTCTGTTTGGTGGGATTTTAAAGGAATCGTTTTTTTTTTTGAGCTTTTACCGGATAACACAACAATTAATTCGGAAGTCTACTGTCATTAGCTGGACAAACTGAATGATGCACTTCAACAGAAAAGGCCAGAATTAATCAATAGAAAAGGTGTAGTGTTCCACCAAGATAATGCGAGACCTCGTACAAGTTTGATCAATCGCCAAAAGCTTTTACAGCTTGAATGGGATACAATGCCATACCCACCATATTCTCCGGTCACTGCAAAATTTTTTAGACGGTAAAACCTTCACTTCAAATGAGGAGGTCAAAAACCACCTCGATCAGTTTTTTGTCAGCAAAGAACAAAAATTTTTTGAGCGTGGAATCATGCTCCTACCAGAAAGATGGCACAAGGTATTTGACCAAAATGGCCAATATATAATTTAATAAAATATTTGTTCATTATACGAAAATTGTCTTTCATTTTCACAAAAAAAGAAAAACGAAATTACTTTCCGAAACAACACAATAGCAACCAAATTCACATTACTTATTCTCACCAGCTCGTAGTGAAGAAAAGTACGATAACTACCACAATTATGTGAATTGAGTGAAGCATTATAAAGATAAATATTTAATATCCGATAACAGAGGAAATATTTCGTAAAATTAATATCGTACTTTAAAAGCACCGTACGCATCTCTGCCCTGTATGTGCCTTCGCAGGGTGGTCAATCCGTTGAAGAATGCTTTCAGTGGAGCGTAATGAGTTTCATTGGTCAAATACTGTGTCGCAGACAGAACAATGTCGTAATTTACGGTGCCTGTTTTACCAAAGTTCATCAAATCATCAATGATCGCAGCTCGGTTGATTTCATGAATATTTTCAAAGTTTTCTGATTTCAAGTATTTGATTATTTTTAACCAATATTTGTCATCATAATTGACACGATAGAATCCTGGAATGAAGTATTAGTTAAAATTTTACTGTGTTACATGATATAATTAGATTTTGATTCAGACACATAATTTTCAAAGTAAAGTGAAAGGTATGCAAGAAAATTAGCTTATTCTATGCGTTTCACACATTTTAAACAAGTTCAACTGTTTTTTATATCATAAAAGTAATTACTTATGATAGTAATCATGGAAACGTTCAAATATAACTTGCAGCAGTTAAATCTGAACGAATTTTTAAAGTGGAAAATGTTTTTTTTTTCTTAAATTAAGATTTTCAAATATAGAAGCTAATGGAAAGAAAACAGATTTTAGATTCACAACCAGGCCATCAAAATCTATGACAGTGCTCAATTGGTGATTGAAAGGCTGATTGAAAAATGGCTTCCAATGAACTGTTCCTCGATACGGATGGAACCAAAAGTGTTCACTCGTTTCACCGTTTCGTCGACCGAATTCGTACGAAGAGATCATCAACAGCCGACATCAGTATCTTTATACAACCATCGTCGTACAAATTTATTCATTAACACGTGTCGCATGTAACATGTTTTGACTAAAGATTGATATATTATCACACAATATTTTATTACATCATCAATCCATAAATAATTAACTTCTATGCTGCATTTTTTATAATGACTCATTCTTTTGGTGGAACTATATTTTATAGAATTAAATTTATCATAAAATATAAATTTTCAGCACATTTAATAACATTTATGGTAGCATAAATGATACACGTGGCATGGAACGTGTTAAGTGCAACGCAAACATATCGTGTCAAAAAGTTAAATGGGTTAATGTAACAGAGATTAAAATATGGGATCAACTTTCACCGACTACGTTAAGAGAGAGATTTTTCTTACTTACCTAATTGTCGTACATTAAATATAAGTATATCAGAGTTATTATGCTGTGCAGGGACCATTGCAGTCTTGTTGGTCAGCCAATAATTTGGTACTACACTGTCGAATTTCGATTCTCCAACAATTGTCCATGTGATAGGAATATGCCAGACCGTGTTATAATCCTCACCATCACTTAGATATCTTTTCTGTTGAAGGTATAAGTTGTTGTTCCAAACGTCAACATGCACTACAGGATACCCCGGTTGTGTGGTCCACGAAGTCATGATAGCGTGTATCGAATTCTTTAGTTCGCCATCAGTTTCTTGTGCAAAAGCATCGAACAAATCTTTTGGCGTGGCTACGTCGTATTGTCTTCGAAATAAAACAATTAGTGAACCGGTTAGTTTGACTCGTTCAAAGTGAATTTCATGATTAGTGAAATAGAAAATCGATTCTTGATAGAACGACTGCTTCGTATTGGTTGCACATTTGCAACACAATCTTGTAACATTAGAACGACGGAGCATTAAACTATACTAATATACATTGTTGTATAATAATGTCAAAGTAGCAGTTATTCAAAGTTTGTATAAATTTCATGTTAATATATGTTTTAACCAGTTAGCTGTGTTTAACGAATATACTGGTCATAGAGAATCGACAGCATTTTGTGTTACGATCAGTATACTCGTCATGCGAAAAATTTAGTTAGAATTTCGAACTAGTACACATCTGTGGCGGCTGTACCTCCTGCCCTCACTGGCAGAGGGACAGTAGAACGAGACTTTCTCGCTAGTTCCTGATCCGCCTCCAGTTCATATATATACCGTCCATAACACGTTGAGTGCGGCGCCGATTTTGCTATACTTTCCGCTCAGACGGCAGCGCGTGAGCACGAGAATCGACACTTCACTAGACTGAAGAGTATAAACAGAGTATTACTTTGTTTCACCGTTTCATAACATAAGATAACAACATAAGATAATGGGGTGGGAAGTGCCGGAAAGGCAAAAGAGACGATCAGTCGGAAAAAGCCACAGGAATTGTAAGATTCATTGCAACAGAGAGAATTTAGTTTTACAGTGACAAATTTTTTAAAATAGTTTACCCATCAACTAAAAATGTTGAGAGAACAAAGAGATTTGATCCTTAACAATGCCGGTCTCATGCACCGATGTCGACCGGACGAGAATTTCGCTATCGGTCCCTAGAATTCACGCTGTCCAAACGAAAAGTCTACTGTCAGTCCCCAGGGACTGACGCCGCCTGAACGGAAAGTTCACTGTTAGTCCCTAGGGACTGACGTAACACTCAACGTGTTAACCGCCTTCCAGTACCCAGCGTCTAAGACAGGGTCCGCTAGTCAGCCTTACTGATGAGTCCTCTAGCGGACCCAGGACGAAACGCTCCCCCTTCCTACTGTCCTTTTCTTTCTCTCGCCACCACACTTTCAGCAGCCGCCACACATCCAAAGAACATTTAGAAGTACAATCTAGTACACCTACACAGAACCTTTAGAACTCGAACTAGTAGACATCGATAGAACCTTTAGAACCACGAATTAGTACACATCTACAAATTCTTTTGAACCACGAACTAGTACACATCTACAGAACCTTTCGAACCACTGACTAGTACACATCTACATATCCTTTTGAACCACGAACTAGTACACATCTGCAGAACCTTTACAACTTCGAACTAGTACACATCTATAGAGTATTTTGAACTTTGAACTTTTAGAACGTTAAAACCTTTGAAACTTTAAATCCTTAAAAAACAATAGATGAATATTTGAAAATGCAAAATATATTAATCTATTGTTGTAACTTAGAGCGTTATTGAACCAGCGGCGATTCAGACGAAACGAAAGGGTTAAAGGTGGTCGCTTGCTTAGAGTCCCTAACAGTCCCTAGCTTTGAGCATTGATCTAATACAGATTGAACTTTTAGAGCTTTAAACTTTTAGAATAATAAATGTAGTTTGTCGTAAGCTAGAGCATTATTTCCATGAAACAGCGTCAATTCGGATGGAACAAACGCTCGAAACATTCAGATAGATTCATGCATCTCCATATGCTCCTGCTAGATCTCTCACATAGGTGCGCGCTTTGGAAAAAGGTCACCACAGTTAACTGGTTAATAAAAAAGTTTATGTAAAAAGTTTTCGTGGGATTATTCGTATAATTTCAATTACTGTTGAATAAGAAGTTAGTAATGAGTTATTTTGACTCGTCCCGTCGTGCTACTGTTAAATTGATCGATAAAATAAACCGTTTTTAACACTTAACGACAAAATAATCTGAATACTTTTCTTATAGAAACAATAACTTTAGAAGAAGTTTATATTAATTCTAAAAAAATGATATATCTGAATGAAATTGTTGTCAATTTTACATAATTCATTGAGATATTTTAAACTGTCGATTAGTTACTGTTCAAAGTATTAAAATTAGAAAATATCATGTTTCTAAATTGATTACTTTTCCACCGATTACAGAAGAAAAATTTCTTTACGATGAACTAAGCAGTAATGTGGGTACTATCATTTTAATTTACGCAAACGAAATTTGTTTGTTATAAGATTAATCCTAGGTTTCCGAAACGCATTAAAATGACGCTTCCTAATATCTTTAATTTGCGAATATTGAAATTGTAAATGCATCTATGAAGATTTATTCTATAAATCTATTTCTGAGGATACGAATTCTACGAAATAACTAATTTAAGTAGTCACATTTCCGTTATTCTTATAAAGTAATATTAAATAGTTGCTTTTAGTGCTCCGTAATAATAATGTTATTTAAACCGTCGTATTAGTGTAGTGGATAAATATCAATACGCTGAAGGTAATGGTTATTACCTAAATAGATAAAAAAGAGTCTTTCGTATGTTCTATATACGTTTGAATTAGTTTGCGACATACCTTTTCTTGAGGTATTTTTCGAGAGCTGTGAAGAATACTTTATCACCCAATACCGCTCTTATCATTCTGATCACACTGGCTCCTTTGGAGTAAGATATTGTATCAAACATTGATCGAATTTCTGATGGATTATTTACATCGTGTGTCATGGCATGACTGGTTATAGAACTGTCTACACTAAGAGCTGTATGGAGGTGGTCCACTACGAATTGAGATTCCAGGGACCAATTTTTCATTATCTGTCATAAAGATTTTTTCTTATCAGTTATAATAATAATTTACATTGTTTACATTTATGTCGATACATACTAAATATACCAATGAATCATTTATTACTATTAATAGCTACAACGATCGTCAAAGTACTCGCCTTTGTCATAAGTGCATAAAATTTGCAATTCAATCATTAAGAGACTAATTAATATGTTTAATACTCACAGTCTCTGTGCCAAAATATTGGAAGTATCTGGCAAAACCCTCATTCAACCAGGTGTACTTCCACCAAGCAGGACTGACCAGATTTCCAAACCATTGATGAGCGATTTCGTGCGATATAACATTCGTTATGGCCTGTTTTGACGGAAGCGTTGATTCCCGGTTCACATATAACACATTCCTTTCTTTGTAGGTCAGTGCACCCCAATTTTCCATTGCTCCCGACACAAAGTCTGGTAGTGCTACCATATCGAGCTTAGAAAGTTGATATGGCATATTTAGTGCTTTTTCATAAAACTGCACAATCGGTCGCATGACGGACAACGCGTAATTTGCTTGAGAAATTGCATTTGGTCTGGACCAGACCGTGTACCTATCGTGAGTAGATATACTTGTGAAATCGAAGACGATCAAGAGCACTAGGTAAGTAGACATTTTCGGCGTTTCTTTGAAGGTTATTGTTCTGCGTCCGTCTCTACAAAACAACAGAGAAAATATTGTATAAACAGCAGAGTGATAAACCTAACTTGACCATCTTAAATATCTCGCTTAATTTTTATAATGGGTTAAAAGGTCAATGAAGAAGAATATTATGTTTGAAAGAGCAACTACGCTGATAGGCAAAAACATTTTTTCAAGATCACTTTTTCTTGAGCTTTCGACAGCTTCGAAACATTTTTTAATGAGTCTATACATTTTCACTACAACAGTCTTATAGTTCATAAAAAACGACATGCAACATGTTGATCTACGCACGCTCCTTAAGGAGAAAATCCTGCATGTTTAAAACTAGAACGACGGACCGTTAAATTATACCAGTATACACTACTTTATAATAATGACAAGGTTGCAATTATTCAAAGTTTCTATAACTTTTATGTATACAGATGAGTCACCAAACGTTTGCACCTCAAATATCGTTGTTGTTTCTAAAGATACATAAAATATGGTAAGAACAAAGTTGAATGGTACAATGGGGCTGACACGATGCTATACAAAATTTTGTTTTTAATGTCATTTTTTTTAGAGATACCAAGGTCACCTTGACTTTTTTTAAATGGAACCGTCCTTTTTTAAACACCTACAATGATAGTCCCTTTTATTAGGAATTCAGTGACTATATTATTTCAAGGTCATTCAAGGTCAAGGACAGAAAAAACGTATAAGATTTAGAATATGATAGCAGAATACGTTTATCATGGTTGACACTTGTAGTAAATAGTAAACATACTATGGTCGTAGTTAAAGCAAACATGCTAAGGTCCTCCAATGTTACTGTTATTCAGCATTCTTATTTACTATCAGTATGCTTCCAAACGCGATTCCGCAATGTCTTATTCAATGACTGAAAAGTGTGATATGATCACGATTTACTGTGACTGTAGACAAAATGCAGTGCAGGCCCGATTATTTTATGAAGAAAGGTACCCCGAGCGAAACACTCCTTCTAGACAGATTTTCATTAATACGTACAGGTTGTTTCGAAGTACTGAAGGTGTACATGCAAGACAGTACAAACGGAAGAATCCCACGACCAATGAAGACAATGAAATTAATATTTTAGCAGCTATAGCTGTCAATCCTCATGTGAGTACGAGAAAAATTTCCCGGGAAGCAGGCACAAGTCAAAGTAGCGTAATACGAATTCTGGCCCGACATAAATTTCGTCCGTTCCACATATTACTCCATCAAGAATTGCACGGGAATGATTTTCAAAATAGAATTAACTTTTGACAGTGGCGATTGCTTCAAAATCATACATTTTTTTCTAATGTCTTGTTTACGGACGAAACAACATTCACTAATCATGGCTCAAATAATCTACGGAACGTCTATTATTGGTCTGCGGATAATCCACACTGGCTGCGAGAAATTGATCATTAAAGACAATGGAGCGTAAACGTGTGATGTGGTATTTTGAACGACAGAGTAACTGGACCATATTTCGTTAACGGAATGATGACGGGACAGAAATACACTGAATTTTTGCAAGAAGATCTGCCAATTTTGTTAGAAGATGTCCCTTTACAAAATCGCTATGATATGTGGTACCAACATGACGGTTGTCCTGCTCATTATGCACGAGTAGCTAGAGAAACGTTGGAATCACGATTTCCAACACGATGAATTGGACGAGGCGGAACTGTTTCATGGCCAGCACGTTCGCCTGATCTAAATTCACTGGATTCCTTTTTATGGGGTCTGCTAAAAGAGACCGTGTACATGGATGCTCCCACTACAGTTGAAGATATGCGTCAGCGTATCATCACAGCATGTACAAATATCACCTCGGATGTACTTATCAGAGTTCAACATTCCTTCAGAGCCCGTTTACATCAATTTATCGACGTAGACGGCCATCATTTCGAACATTTGTAAAATACTGGTATTCTGCTTCCATATTGTAGTTTTATACATTTTTTCCGTCCTTGACCTTGAATGACCTTGGAATAATATAGTCACTGAATTCCTAATGAAAGGGACTATCATTGTAGGTGTTTAAAAAATGGTGGTTCAATTTAAAAAAATCAAGGTGACCTTGATATCTCTAAAAAAATGACATTAAAACAACATTTTCTTATAGCATCATTGTCAGCCCCATTGCACCATTCAACTTTGTCCTTACCATATTTTACGTATATTTAGAAACAACAAAGATATTTGAGGTGCAATTGTTTGGTGACTCACCCTGTATAATGTATACATATACGTTTTAATGAAATATGGAAATGGGAAATTTAATGGGAACATTTCTATAACTTCAATAAATTGTAACGCGCCGTTCCTCGCGATCGCGATCACGAACGGAATTGTAAATTCCTGTTAGCGCGATTGCGTTTGTAAGACGCAAAACGAATGGCGATTCTCGATAAATCTGAGTATGCGATGACCGATTCACAACTCTTCTTCGATCATCACCAATGCCGTCGGCCAAATTAATATTGGAAGGCTAGTTCAATGTTTTCCGGCGGACCGTGTTACCGGGTATGAAAAGTTAGGAAGATCTGGCGACGATAGATATTCAGCAGATCTTAAGATACACTCTGAAACGATGGTATTTTCGCGAGATTCTAAATTCGCCTCGAACGTTAATCCAATTTATATGTCTTATGACCCGAACGATGGTCAAAGATTCCAGTCTTGATCAACTCGCACGATAGTTGATCAAGTCGAAACGATTCGATGTGGTTGACTCGGTAGTCAAATTGATTCTGCTCGATTCAATAGTCAAATCGATTCCGATCGCTTTTTCCGAAGTCCGTTTCCTCTTCCCTTCATATCATCCGTGTGACAATTAGGATGTGGCCAATACGATGCACACAGCACCTCATTCGTTAATTTTCACCTGAAGGGGGAGGATCTTCTTCTTAATTAATTTTTTGGAGAAAGGACGATACTTTGGATTAGCGGGACGGTGTTCGAAAATCCGTGCACAATGGCGCGGATGGTTTTATGGCCCAATTGCCCTGCTCGTCGGTGGAAACCGTCGATGGCCGCGTCGAAGGGTCACCTTTCGGTCCGGTACCGATTGCTAAATTTGTCAATTTTTGGGCAATTCGGCCTTTTTGTGTGCCACTCACATGAGCATCGTATCGATTTTCTAATTAACCTGTCGAAGACATTGCAAACAAATGGCCTCGACCCGGTAGGAACAATAATTGTCAAATAAGCAGTCAGTAACGAGTCATTTTGACTCGTCCCGTTGTTCTAGTGATAATGTAAAACATTTTATAAAAAAAAAGATTACTTACGATTCTCTGGTCATAGTATCCATGTGTGTATTACTAATTGCATCGTATCCTTCCGGTACAGTGACTTTCATCTTGAAAATTGCTTTCATAGCTGGCTCGTCAAAACAGGGGAACATTTGTCTAGCACCTACTGGCTCCATTTGAGTAGCAGCTATCCATCTGCCAAATAAAAAGAAATTGTTTAATCGAATGTTTTACTTACTTTAGATTCCATATTATTCAATTAAACAGGATACCAAACACGATCTTCACTTTTCTTGAAAGTATTTGTTCTTTGTTACTTACACGCAACCAATAAAGATTTCTAAAAACAATATTTGATTTTGTTCCAACAGTATAAATTAACAAAATAATTAGTAAAATAAAGTTATTTCATATTGCGTTATTATAGAATGCATCAAGAACGTGTGATATTATTGACTTGTTTTCAAATATCTATTAATTTATTTATTAAAAATGTTTGTATTTACAAACAGTGATGTTTTTTTAGGTCTAGGAATTTATAAAATTTTTAATTCTATAAACAATACTTTTAATTAATAATTTTTATAAAATAAGAATAATAGTTTTATTTTTTTAATAATTGCTAAGATAATTAATCATTGTGTTATTACATTAATTTTATATCAGATGAATTTATTCTGCTTCCGTCTAGTATACTCGTCATTGCTTAATAATAATATCATATAATCAAGCGTCACCACTTAAGTGATGAGTGAATATATTTAGTACGCCTGTGAAGTTACCTTCTTTCATTCGAGTCTGTAAGGTACCAGCTCCTGTAGAATCCCCGACCTTTGTCATTGATTATACCCTTGAATGAGATAGAAATATCTATAATCTGTCCAAGTGCCAATTCTTCGTTAACTGTTATTGTTAATAAATCGAATTCTTTGGATTCGACTATGTCGCTAACACTGATCGCTCTGTTCCCAACGGAGATTGATATCTTTTTATCTATTTCTACCGCGGAATGCAAGACGATAGTATTTGTCGCTTTTTCGACTTTTACTGCGATGTTCACGCTCCCAACGAATGTGAATGTATCGATGGATGGTGTGACGTGGATTGAGTATGTTAACGGTGTCAATTTTCCTGGCAAGCGGTAATCTGTCAGCTTTGGATCGGTGTTGTTAGTCACGGTACTGTTCGTTATGTAGGATATTATATCATCCTTGTGTTTATCGAACCAATCTAATTCGTATTTTGCAATTTCAAGAGAATTATTCAGAGAGTCTGCAATGTCTTTGAAATCATTTTTGTGAGTGTTGATTAGGTTTTCAAAAGTATCGACCGCTTTCTGTGTCGCGAAGCCTTGAGATGCTGTTGATAATATGCTATCGATGTTTTCTGTTCCGTTAATACTGCAACAAATAAAACAATATTGTAAATATATGTAGTAAATAATATTGACTTACTTCATACAGTGTCGTCCAATAACTTTAATCAGCTTGTATAGTTTCATTATTTATAATAACATGGAAAAATGCTGTATACAAAACTTGATATTCTAATTTTAATCTAAACTACAAACTACACTAACTATAAATTAAACAGTGAACTGAGCTAACTACATCTACACTAACTATAATCTAAACTAGAAGCTACACTGTAAGCAATAATAACTATACACTAAAATAGAAAATTAACTATAAGTTATACTAACTAAAAACTAAATTAGTATCGAAGCTATTACCGATACTGACTAAAAGCTAAACTACAAACTATACCAACTATAAGTTAAACTATAAACTAAACAGTGAACTGAGCTAACTACAGTCTAAACTCTCTGTAAACTAGTCTTGAAACTACACTATAAGCACTAACTATAACCTGAACTACAAACTACGTTTACTATAAACAAAAATATAAACTAACCAAACAGTGAACTTTCCACGTGTGTCGTCTAATCTTTCCACACATGTCGTAATCTTTCGTAAATTAGTTTTTTCGTACGTTGTCGTTCATATTTATACAGGTATTCTGTTGAGTTAATCGCCAGAAATTGAGTAATTACATAATTAATTTAACCCTTCCCACTCCAAGAAATTATAATTCCAATATCGAGACGCTTTTTGGACAAGAATATATTTAATTATTATTGGCCTAGAATATACAGTGGCTCGCGAAAGTATTCAGACAACTTTTAAATTTAAATAACTTTTTAAAGATTGAACCAACCATATTGATTTTTCTTGAGCAATTAGATACATTAATTTACTAAATGATGTGCGAAAACTATTTTTAAAAAGTTGCAATTGGTACGAATGAACAACCTACCAATTAAGGTCACTAAAAATCGTTGAAGGTAAATTCCTTGCTATCGTAAAAAATGCTAAATACATATACTTAAATTCAAATGGAACTGTACAAGTCGATGCAAGGTTGCCATCTCATCAGAAATATCATTCATTATCGAACTTTTGTAATACTGTCTTATTATTAACTTACTTTCTATGCAAAATGCGTATTAAATCATTTTTTTCATGTTACCGGAAACCAAAGTGTTGAAAGCTTTGAGCTATGAATGTGTACCAACATGATACAATTTTTCTAGATAGTAAAAAATATTTTAGAAAAACCAAACAAATATGGTAATCGAAAATTAAATATCAAAAATCAAAATTAATAAGTCGAAAGTTCTGATAGTGCTTCATAGAAATAGTAATTTATATAGTTTTAACAAAATTCGAAATTTAATGAATATCTTTTTTTTTTTTGTATTATAAATTCGAAGTACTGGGTTATGTATATCAACATATTGTAGACGCATTTATAACTAATTGTAAGCTTTCTTTCATAGCGACTGCTGGGGAAATATTAATTTATTGGTGAGCGTTTCACCATGCCACTACAAAAGTAACCTGCAATTCATTCTTCAATACATTTGAAATTAGCGTATAACATTTACTTTGGCTGTAGGCTCCGGAGTTACAATATTTTATTAACGGAATTGTAACCTATGACTATAATACTGGACGTAACAATGATAAAAAAACGACATGCACAAAATTAATTTGATTTTCTCCAAGGAAATGCAAGATTGTGAGCGTCACATACAGTCGCTTACGAAACATCTTGACTTTTCTTGAGTAATCAAATGCATTGATTTACCAAATGATATGCGAAAAGGAATTTGATAAAAGTTGCATTTGATAAAATATAAATGTAAATATTAAATTACAAATAAAATGGAATTTTTTAAATATTTTTTATTTGATACATGTACTAAAAATTTTAAAGATGCAACTTATAGACCTATGATAGCTATACGTATTCAGAAAAATTCATTGAAATTGATTAACGTACACGCGAACTATGTGCCACTGAAAACAGTAAAAATCGCAATTTTTCACGATCGTTAATTTTTGCTTAAACTCAACAAATTCTTACATGTTTCTACGTGTATCGTTTTTTTCCTGCGTCAATTGATTTCGATGAAATTTTCAGCATGCGTATAACTAACACAGATCTGTAAAACGCATATTTTAAATTTTCATTACGAGTTGAAATAAAAATGTATTAAAAATTGTCATTTTTATGTAATTTGTACCAATTACAATTATTTCGAAATTAGTTTTGCATATTATCTAGTAAATTATCCTATTTGCTTCAGAAAAGTTAAATCGTTTGGTTCGATTTTTAAAAAGTTATTTAGACCTAAAGAGTGTCCGAATACTTGTGCGAGCTACTGTATATGTTTTTTCCTCTAATTGTATCTTTTTATAAATCGAGTTATACTTGTGACTCTGTCTTTCCAACAGAATTTACTAAATACGTGTGTCATTAATTTCTTTTATATCGAAATAAAATTCTACTTTGTTGTTGTAATCGTAATCGTAATCGTTAATATATAACCAATAAATATTTAAGACATAGCTATTGTGTGAGAATGTACTTCGTAATATAGTAGTTTCGATACGTACTATTCACTCATCTTTTTATGATACTTTTGAACAAAGTCCAAAATATATACTGCGCCATCGTAACTGGAACCGGAAACTGCAGAGAACACGGAATTGCTGTCCTGTCGACGAATTTTGCTCTCTTCGAAACTCTTGAGTGATTCTAACAGGAGTCTGGAAATGTAAAAAACAGTAAATAACCTGTGCAACGGTAATATTGAAAATGTTTTCGGAAATGAAATTTAGCTCAGAATTTCCTAAAAATGAAAACATAATACACTAAAATATACACGTATATATACATATATATCTTTTCAGCCTGTTTTCGATGGCCGTTTTATTTTTTAAATGAGCATATCAGCTGACTCGAATCAGGGAAGATTAGCCGAATTTAGGTCAGTACTCAGGTTGGACCTAATTTATAAGTCATAGTTAACACTAGACCTATTGAACAATAAATCCAACGATATACATTGCTTTGTAATAATAACGACACTGCATCTATTAAAACTTCATATAATTGTTATTTTAATATGTACGTTATTCATGAAGTACATTCACGAATTTCTGATGAAAACATTTTTATAACTTTAATAATTGCGGAAGAAAAAACTAGAGACCAGTCAAAATGACTGGTTTAGTAGTTCGAATGTTTATTAGCATCATTAGTAGTGCCATAATAATTTTCCTAGCGAAGGATAGGTGGCTACATCAAAATCAGAGCATAATTTCTAATTAATTAATATAAATGAATCGTTCAATCAATGTGTTCGTCCAAATTAGGTTACTTTCTCATAATATGTCTAATACATTTTTATTTATTATTACAATGAGTTTATATAAAATCGACAATGCAATGTTTTTTTATAGAGTATTGGAAGCATGGTTAACTTCTTCTTAATAAAATACAAAATTATACTACTAAAGTTACATAGGTTATTAATATACTAAATTATTAATATATCTTAAATATGCGTAAATATACGAACATATTCGCATCTATTATTTTCTAATTGTTGAAATTATAAAGATCTTTCATTAAGAATGCTTAAATAAATTTGTTCACTAAAATATATACTGTACTAAAAAATGTGAGAAATCTAAATCAATTCAGTTTTGTGATTTTTATGTCAACACACCAATCACATTTTGTGCTCAGATAGTGTTAAAATTCATTTCGTATTCTAATCAGTACTGTTAAAATTAATTTACTTGATACATTTATCAGTTAACACTAGATTTACGAACTGAGCCAATTTGACTAATTAAAAATTTGTTTACTACATATACAGGGTGTCCCACATATATAGGACCACCTAAATATCTTTCGTATTTACAGTACTATAAGAAAACTTCAGAGGACAAAGTGACAGTATTGCAGGGGGGCAATATAATGGTGAAGAAAACAATTGTTTATGTCGTGTTTTTTAATGAAATTTCAAGGTCACCGATGTTATTTTAAATGGAATAGTATGTTTCTTACGATAGCATGATAGACAATAAAAAACTGAATTTAGTGGATGCCACCTTTTTGGTCAATCATGTTGAAGCGGATGAAATGTGGAAGTTTAAAACTTACGTGTTTCAGCAAAGATTGCGCGTTGTTTAAGTCGGGTTGACCTTTACATATCATAATAAATGTTCGAAATAGTTTTCATAACAGCGTATGTTTATGCTAGAGTATGTATCATTGAGATCGTTAACAGAAGGTTAATCGGTTAGAATAAGTACGTTGTTCCTTCTGCATTATTCGAGTTCGAAACGTGAAAGTGATAACAATGCGTTATACTGTACAGGAACGAATCGATATGGTTTTCACTTATGGCGAAAGCCACCAATCTTTGAGGCAAGCAGCACGTTTGTATCGTGATAAATTTGTGAATCGTATTTGTCCTTCGTTACACGCATTTTCCGTCGTGGTACAAACTATTTAAAAATACCGGTAGTGTAAACCCACAGCTCCAGAGGATACGCGGCAAAGGATTACTGCAGCATGTGCTTCACTTACGTCTCAAGAAATCGACAATGCCTACAGATCATTTATTAAAAGATTGCAACATTGCATAAATGAGGATGGTCAACATTTCGAACATTTATTGTGATATGTGAAGGTCAACCCGACGTAAACAACGCGCAATCTTTGCTGAAACACGTAAGTTTTAAACTTCCACATTTCATCCGCTTCAACATGATTATTCTTGCTCAAGGTCATTTCAAGGTCAAAAAGGTGGCATCCGCTAAATTCAGTTTTTTATTGTCTATCATGCTATCATAAGAAAAATATACTATTCCATTAAAAAAAACATCGGTGACCTTGAAATTTCATTAAAAAACACGACATAAAAAATGTTTTCCTTCACCATTATATTGCCCCTCTGCAATAGTGTCACTTTGTCCCCTGAAGTTTTCTGATAAGATTGTAAATACGAAAGATATTTAGGTGTTCCCATTTATGTGGGACACCCTGTATATATAATATTTTTAATTACGTAATGAAATATATGTAAATGTTGATTCATCTCCCCCGCAGACCCCTTCATTGCGCATTATTGAATGTGGTATACCTATTTTTACAGTTATGAGCCAATTTAACTCATAAAATGATTTAACAGTTAATCGTATAACACATGAAATTTATAGTTTACCGCTCATGTAAATATTTCAAGAAAAGATTCTCTTTTCCAATTGGCTGAAGAGCTAAGAAATAAATATAGAGAAGATGTCGAGAACATATCCATTCCATTGACAAATACTACTGACGCACGGAAGAATTGTCAAGTTCAGGAATCATGTAGTAGAAATAGATGTAAGAAACTTTGTGCTAAATGTAATCGAAATGTTTGCGGAAAATGTATTTCAAAAACAGAATGTATATGTAAAAAATGTTTTCAATGAATTTTTTAATAATAAATCTTTCGTTTAAATTGATTTGGAACTATTTTCTGTGTAAAAAAGTTAAATCTTTTTGTATGAGTCAGATTAGCTCACTTCAGTAAAAATAGGTATACTATCATCATCCGTAAATCTATTGTTAATATGTTTATCAAGTGACGAAAGGCTTCACTATCATACTACTACTAATTTGAAAATTTCAATGCAATAGACGAAATAAAATAACGGTTAAATGAAAATGAATCGAGTTTATTATTTCAACGTATTTAATCAAGAGTCTCACCTTTCTCGAAGAGTAGAATCTTGCGTACAACCGAGAGCTTGAATTATATCTGCTTGTTCATGAGCTGAATTTGAAATTAAGTATTTTTTCCACAAAAATTCCCAGTCATCCTTCGTTCCATGACTAATGCCTGTGCAATAAGCTACAGCCCTCTGGTTAGGTTTAATTCTACAAATGTAATAATAGCGTGTAATGTTCATATGAATGCAATGTTAATATTAATTAACAATTTTCAACAAGTACCTTAACAAATGTTTAAGTAAAGTTTTGTATTATATATGTAAAATTACGGCGTGTTAAAAGAAATATGTGGCCTTAGTATGGACGATATATAATATTATACAAAACTATTATCTATGCACGAATAAATAAATAGAGAAGAATTAAAAATTATTACGTAAGATATAGTACATAGAATATACCACCTGACTAGGATATGTTAATTATTTTACGTCTTATTAATAATAAAATAATTTTCAAAAGAATATACCCTTACGTAATCAAGTTTACATTTTTCAAAATATTAAAGACATCAATTTTTATTCAAATGAAAGTGATTACTTTTATTATAATCACGTAATAGTCAAGTTTCAAAGACATTTAACGATTTATTATATTAGGACCTTGTAGAGATCTTGAAAATTAAAAATAACTGAAAATTGTTATAATTAAGAGATAACGATAATTTTCTTTGAGTAAATGATTAGTAATTCTTATTCACCTCGATATATCGTTATAGAATGCGAATTATGGAGTAGCTGGATCTAGTTATAAAATAATCAGTCCTATAAAAAAATTTTTACATTTGTTTTTTATATTGTCAATTAAAGAGATATTTAAAGTGCCTTGAATTTAGAGGAACACCCTATATCTCAGAAATGTTTACGATAGAATAAGTTATAAGCATTGAGTGTAAGTTTTAATGTGAAGACTCTCATTCAAATTAATATAACGGTTTTTTTTTTAATGTATGCGATGCGAGAATGTATTGTGAATATGTTTTTAATCTAAATTAAGAAATTCATTTATAATTATGAATTTATACTAT
Source organism: Agapostemon virescens (assembly GCA_028453745.1). NCBI lineage: Eukaryota > Metazoa > Arthropoda > Insecta > Hymenoptera > Halictidae > Agapostemon > Agapostemon virescens. Next base: position 4,623,402 of record CM052089.1, read on the forward strand.
TTGTATACAGTGGTTCCAGAATGTTTGAAAATTTGTTTCATATATTTGACTTGTGTCTAGAATTTGTGAACTTGGATAATAAATATGACAATTAAAATATCATTATTAAACTACGGACTTCTGTGTAAACTTTCATTTATGCAAATTACTTTATGAATACCAGAATGAGAAAAATATTCATTTTACAAACTGACATATTCCGTCATAGTAAAAATGAAGTAGAAATATCATTGACATTTTTGGTGTTCAAGCTTGTTGTTTGATTTTACATGCTGCTGCTTTAAGAAAATGCCACGATCTTGATAACTATAGAAACTAATCATAATGTGTAAAAACACGAATCATTTATTGCTCCAAAGCAGAAGATTTTACCAAATAGTTTACCCTGTGGCAAAATTCTTGGAACCTATGAAGTTAATAAGAAATGTCAACACTTTCTTACGTTAAATTATTAGTTGATTTCCAGTTTTTAAATTCTTCTGTGAAAGTTTCTATGCATCCTGCGTGGCCATACTTGCAAGCCCATTTGTTCAGTTCACTCCTCAATAATATCGTTAATCTGTCGTCATTCGCACGGTCCACGTAGCCAAGATTTTTATATATATTGTCTATTAATGACAACACAAAATTCTGCAACAATTTATTCAAGATGTTAGTTTTATTTTGTAACAGAAGACGGTTATGCTAATGAAAGTACATACAAGGTGAACCAATCGCTATGACCTCCTTGCAATTTTCCGAAACCCCTTTACCCATATAGATCCAACTTGTATCACAATTATTTACTTCCTGTACGTTATACAAATTTTGTTTGCATAATTTATTCATATTATTATATATAGCGAAATTATTCAATGTTGTCAATTATAGGTTCACCCTGTATAATTAGACACTAAATCGAATTATATCTAGAGTAATATTAAACAAACCTTGAACTCCTTATAGTATTCTTCATTACCAGAGAAACGTCTATCAAGGTAAGTTAAACCAGAAAATGCTGACTTAAAAGGCAAATAATTCGTCTCACGTGTGAGATACTTTATACCGTCCAAAGCTGGTCTATATTTCAATTGACCAGCTCTCGCTAAGTTGAATAAATCGTCAACGATAGCAGCTCTATTAACATCGCTTATGTCTTGATAGTTGTCACTGTTCAGGACCTCGCAGATACGATACCAAGAAGCATTATCGTAATTCACCCGGTAGAAACCTATAAAAATGATCAAGAATTAGGTATACTTCATAACTTTCTCAAACATTTCAGTCTATTCAGGGGGGAATACACTTAATAAGATGAAAATTTTCGATATTTTTTTTGTTTGAAATTGATTCCAGTATGTGTCTAGAATACGTGTATAAAGTTACGGAGCAAAATTTTATGTATTTTGGGAGATACAGCTAGCCGAACAGGTAAGCGTCAGGTGCAAGTGGCGCAAAGCTGAAGCGAAAGGTGAATTAGATAATTTTAATCATGCTAGTCCACTTCACCCAGATGTCCTTATACATTTAAAACCGATATATGAAGAACTTCCAAAGGAGGATTTATTAGCCAGGTGTCTAGGTGGACATACACAGAATTGCAATGAAAGTTTCAACTCAACGGTTTGGCGCCTAAATCTAAAGCATCTAAATTCCGGAGCAAAAATTATTGAAACCTCCGCCTTTATTGCGGCTGGCATTTTTAACGAGGGCTACTCAGCTATATAAAAATAGTGAATGTATTAAATATTAATATTGGGCAACAATGCAAATTCTTTGCCGGTACGTATGACGTGCAGCGCATAACGAGACAGAAATGCCCAGACAAAGCAGCACAAAAGAGGCACGAATCTCTCGTAGGATGCACCAAATGGAGCTAAATGAATTTTTTGAAGCCACAGAAGGCTTACTATATGTCTCTGGTATAGCGGATTAGTTTTCACCAGAAGTAAGTGTTCAATAACTACTACTCTAACAGTCGAAAAACTTTAAACCCGTTTTTCTCAATATCATATTTCTGAATCTTGTGTACACGATACAGAGCGTTCTATTGGACCAATTGAGGTTCTAAGGCGATTTTTCGTTAGGTAATGATAAAATGTCGTCGATGAACTAAAAAAATTCTTAAATAGTTGTATTTTTTCCTTTCAATTTACATTATAAAGTCGAAATTTTTAGCGAAAAATTGTAACTTTTTCAATAAAGCTCAAGATTTTTGCGTTTTTGTACGTTTTGTTGGAATTTTTTTAGTTCATCGACGAGATAATTTTATAATTATTAAAAATAACTTGTTTTCCTGTTTCAAATGAACATTAGAGGCTCTAGGATGTACACAAACTGACGATGCGCGTGGCGCGGAGCTACGAAGATTTATAAATACTGCGAAAAAACATACATTAATCATTAAAATAGAAAATTTGTTGTATTGTTTAAATATAGAACATAATATTATGAAAGTTTGAGAATGATTCGCTTTGTAGTTAATGAGAAAAAAATTCCTAGACATCACTACTTTTTAGGTGATCTAAAGTGTATTCCTCCTTTAACACATTGTTGACCGATCACGAGTTAACTCGTATCTTCATGCGTTCTCGGAGAACATAGAGTGTAATTGTTGTTGCCTTCTTTCTCAATAAACTGCACTTCGTTCGATGGGTTCAAAATTTACTGTATCAGTCACAACATAAACTAACAATAAGATACAAACAATTTCTCCTGGAAGTAGCTAGGGAATAGATAACTATAAATTCTTATGAATGCAGTATAGTACATGATGCTTCCTTTGTTATTTCTCAAACAGCTTCTCACAATGATCCACCCTTCAGGCTTTTCGGATAACTAACAGATCACGTTTTAGGAAAATAGTCACTGGCAGAAAAACAAATCCAACTAGAACGTGTAGAGTCTGCTCTTCGAAAGGAACATGCAGTGAAACAAGTTATATGTGCAAAGCTTGTTGTGTACCATTACACAATTTCTACACCGTTTATCATACCAAAAATAAATATTCAAAGTTAAATATTAAATAGAATTTATCGAAGTTTATTTATATTGTTTTACTTCCACTTACAATTACGAAATGCCATTTAGATTAAGGACTAAATTAAATTTGAGTTAAAATTTTATAATAATAGCTCGTTTATTGTTCTTAACATATTAAAAAGTAAAATTTAGAAGTTTAATTTAGATTGAGGACTAGATTAAAGGGGTAATAGCCGGTGACGTGTGATAAACATACAACTAAATCATTGGTATTTTAAATAGATCAGTTAATAATCATATTACCAGATATTTTTAGTCAAAAAAATCGTAAACAATAGACATAGAACTATTGCTTATCTGTCACCCTAATCTCAAGAGTTAGAGTACTGATCTTGTAAAGCAGGTGACGCGAGTGTTCAAATCTCTCTGGAGGTAAATTTTTTTCACAAACATGCCTTTTTATACTAGTGCTACTACTTTAACAGTTCAATTATTTATATTTTATTGAATAAGTAACATCTTTTCACGCATGTGTGGTGTTATATTTGCGTTGTACTCATGCTTACGTGTAAAAATTCCAAGACAAAGTGTGCAGAAATTTAAAATTCTTACACTGTTACTTTCACTTTACCATTAGCACTAAATAAAATTTTGGGAATTTTCAAGTAATATGTTCACGTTTGATTTTCTTGAGTTCTATTTTCTACATTTTAATTGATTGTTGCAGCCGATTTCGCCAGTAAGTATTAAATTTGACAGTAATCATAAAAATGGTCTATCTTACAATTCTCGATAAATTTAACATATCACTTATTTTGTATTATACCGATTGATTTTACTATATTATGGAAATATTTTTTAAAGCATTTATAAATGTTATTACAATTGAAGTTGATCATAATTGGAGTTCTTTTATCTTGATAGTGGTCTAAGTCAATAAGTGTAAAGAAAATATAAGAAGATATAAAGATGTCGTGTCATTTCCGAAAAAGTAAATCATTATTGTTCTGTACTATTATCAGATAACGGTTCAGATAAAGCAAATTTTACGTAAAAATTCGTAATTTCTGTTAATATAATAAACAACATGGAATTTTGATTACTGATTTTTTGCCATTATCTTACTTCGACATTAAGACAGACCAATTTGTTGAGATTATTTTAATACGCTCAAAACAAACGGAAATTCAATTTTTTGTCATCGTAGAAGAGGATTAAAGTTTTGAAACTAACAATAAGTAAAATCAATACAGTTTGTAATTTGCTTTGTACGAAAAGTAAAATATTCATTTCGAAAAGATTTATGCCATTCTAGGATTCAAAAACCATATGTTTACATAAACTTTTTGTAAAGTTTTAAAAATTCAGGAGAGTTTCGTACAGATAGAAGAAATATTTAATGCAAAATTACATCTAATAAAAGCAAAATATTTTTTAATGAATCTAAACGTAAAAATCTAAATATTTTAAAACAAAGGGTATGTGACTTTGATCACTTTCATAATTACTCGCACAAATGGTTTCAATGAAAAGTTTAAAAATACAATAGCATACGTGAAATTAATAGTGATACTCAATGTTACAAAGTTACTATTTTATATTGCTATGCTGCGTTACACGTTATTGTAATTAATAAACTACTTACTTGTAGAAAATAACTTACTTTTACTTATAGAATAGTACTGAATAAATTAATTTTTTCTAAAATTAAGTAGCGTACTCTTGTTGCTTCTACAACACGAACCACTTTAATTGCGCGGCAATGCTTATATTAATAAGTCTACCTACAATTCATAATTACATTTTCAACTATTCAAATAAAATCATGCAATCTATGGAATTTTTCAAACATTCTTTTCAACTATCTGCTACTTAACACTTTGTTTACGGAGCACTAAAAGCCAATATTTTACATTACGTATTAAAAACAACGAGAATGTGTTTATTCAAATTTTTAGCCACATCCTTTAACCACGAGTCCTTCCTCATGGCTGTGCTTTTGTATTCTCAGTAATCGTAAATAAAAAATATTAGGATGCGTCGTTTTGACGGCTTCCGTAAATCTAGTGTTAAAACAGTTTATTGATCTCGAGCAAAATGTTTAAAACTTAACTGAAATTCAACATGATGCGTGGAAATTTAATAATGTTGTGTATTACCTTTTGTTTTGTCAGTATTCCTATCCGTGGCTTGATTTCCATGAATGGATAAGATGGAACTAGTGATTACAAATACAACCCACAAGATATTCATGATAAAATATTAGTAATATTTATCGGTTTGTTATTTCATTGCGTTAATTCACAGAACTCTGATCATTAGTTTAAAAGCAATCGCTATAAATTGACTAGTATAAACAAAGTCAAAGCTACACACATTTATTGCTTTTATAGCTATGTACTTATCGAGCACTTGTATCTCACAATTTTTATAAGAAGTGGGATGTGTAGCAGCCTATCACAATTGAATTATGTACAGTAGCTCACGAAAGTATTCGAACACTCTTCAGTCCTAAATAACTTTTTAAGGATTCAACCAAACGACTTGACTTTTCTGGAGCAACTAGAAGTATTGATTTACTAAATGATACGCAAGAATAATTTAGAAACAATTCTAATTGGAAGAAACTACAGGAAAAAATAAAAAAGACATTTTTTAAAACATTTTTATTTTAACTCGTAATGAAAATTTAAAATATGCATCTTGCAGACCTGTGTTAGTTATACGCATGCTGAAAATTTCATTGAAATCGATTAGCGCATAAAAAAACGACACGCGTAGAAAGTTGTAAGAATTTGTGGAGTTTAAACAGAAACTGACCGAATATCGTGAAAAATTGCGATTTGCACCATTTTTGATGGCGTGCAGCTCGTGTGTACGTCGATCGATTTCAATGAATTTTTCTGCATATGTATAATTATCATAGATCTACAAAATGAGGCTTTAAAATTTTTTATACGTGACTCAAATGAAAAATGTTTAAAGAATGTTTTTTATATTTTTCATGTAATTCATACCAATTGCAACTGTTACAAAATCCTTTTCGCATATCATTTAGTAAATCAATGGTTCTAATTGCTCCAGAAAAATCAAGACGTTTGGTTCAATCTTAAAAATGTTATACAAATTCAAAGAGTGTCCGAATACTTTCGTGAGCTACTGTACGTCTTATCAATATTTGACGTTGTGTTTACGTAATTGAAAAAAATCTTGACACCTTTCACCGATTTATAGTGCATGCAGAAAATTTTTCAATACTGAATTTCAAGTTTTACAGATATCCTAGATATTTATGTATTTACACTGTAATAATGTTGTTAAAAAATAGTAAAACAATAAACCTAATCTCGTGTAATAAGAAAGACAGAAGATATTATTTTTACCAATCGTCAAATCTAAGGATTCTTAAAAATTTATTTGTAAGATTATGCGTGTCGTTTTTTTTCTACATTCTTTGACATTCTCAGCATGTGTATAACTAAAACATATTTATACGAGAAATATTAAAAATTGTCATTGCAGTTTCAAACGAATATGTTTTTAAATGTGCATTTTTCATTTTTCACAAGTAATTCTTACGAATTGCAAATATTTTCGTGGTTGATTATACATGTCGTTTGTGAATTGTTTTCACTCAACCATTTGGACCGTTTATTTTGAATGTGGTGTAAGTCCTTCTTTAAAAAAAAAAGAGATATGACGTAATTTATGCTTGATTTAGTGTAAAATTTTTGTTTATAACTAGTTAGTACTTAATATCCTAAAAAATGCCTATGCTTTGTTCAATTTAAAATTGCCGATAAAAGAAATTGGATAACCATTGATTATGAAAGTGGTGTAAGTCCAATTTCCATAGACAGAAGTACCGTATAATATTTTATAGAAAACATCAATGGAGGATACAGAATTTAAGACTCTAAGTTTATCACCTACATGTCAGGGAAGACCGCCAAAATTTGAAAAAATCGCCCTGGCGCCTTTGTATCACGATGCCAGGCCTATTACATACAAAAATATAAGGATATGCAGCAGCTATTACCTTACATACCTCCTGTGCATCATGAATATTTGAAAACACTGCCACATGAAGAGCATAAAGAATTAATAATACCAATATCTTGTGTTAAATTTAACAATATATAAATATAATTAACGTTCAAAATAAAAAATGCTAATCCTATTTTATTTCTTGTTATTATTTATAAACAAAATTGGATTAATATGAAATATATTTTAAGTGATATTTGTTATTTCAAAATTGAAATTAAATGATATTTACAATTGACTAATTATGAAAGTGGTGTAAGTCCATTTACAGCCTGGAAATATATATTATTTTAGTTAAATTCGCCTAAAAGAAATTTATACAATCAAATTACATATTGATAAATTAGTACAAACATTCCCAGACTGCACATAATTAACCTATATTTTTTAATTGTCCGATCTGCTAACATTTAATTTTCTCGAAACAGAAGAAAATGGATTTGCACCACTTTCAAAATAAATGGTCCATTATCTCTTACGATTTCTTTATTTTGTATTGTGGGTCTCCAAAATACTCCGAATACAATCACGTAAAACCACATGATTGTATTCTACAATGGCCGATGGTCACGTGCTTCGGGTCATTGAAAATCTTGGGAATCCCGACATTTTCGAGTACCGAAATATATTTCAAACCTGCCCGACTTCTCTCAAGTATCGAGTTTATATAAATACAAAGAGTGCATTACAAAGTAGAGTTTATTCATCGTACTGTACTGAAAGAGTCGTGTTGATAAACGCACAGTAATTCAAAAATAGACACTTTCTTAATTACGACCACTGAAAAATAGTTATAAGAATTATTCATCTAGATTTACGATGTACCAGAAGTGATTATTTTACGTTACGTCTTCGGATTTCTTTAAATTTTTAGCAGTTTTTACCGTAATATATGTAATCGACATAAAAAGTATTTAAACATTATGTTTCCCATTCTCGAGAAATTGTCGATATTTGAAATGTGATCATTTTAATAAAACAAATAGAAAGCAATACAGTTAGAGTCGTTTTAAAGTTTGAAACCGCAGGATTTACCAACTATTGTTCATTTTTTTCTAAAATATTTACATATACTACAGGTTCAAAATGTTATAAATTTAAATGCCTGTAAAAATATTCAACAATTTTTCTCACAACTGAAACCGTTCTAGACTTAAACGTCAAACTCTGACTTGGAATGTTTCAAATTTAATCTACGATTGTTTCTGGACTCTTTATTGAGGTTTCAATGAAAAGTGTACTGTCGTCTTTGCAATAATATAAGGCTCACCTTGAAGGTTTTACACGATCATAATTGTTGCTTAATATTTTCATAGCACAGTCAAGAAGGTCGTAGATTAAAAGTGAAATCTGTGACAGATTCATTCAGACCTAACTGCTAGATGCTTTTTAAACGTTTCAATTTTTGGCATTTATAAACTACAATATTATACGTAAATATCCTAAAGAAAAATGAAAGTTGATCTACAAAAGCAAAGACTTCATGCTTTAACACTAAAACTACCGTACAATAAATCCAACGATGTACATTGCTTTGTAATAATAACGAGACTGCATCTATTAAAACTTCATACAATTCTTATTGTAAGGTATACGTCATTAACACGTTAACTGCCCAACTGACGACCTCAAAAATTCTATAAAATAAACTAAATTCATTTAATTAAGCAGCGATTGAAAACTTTAAATGTTTGGCATATAGTTATCTATCAATCTTCTTGTATTCTTCAGGTATCAACTAAATTCAATGGAACGAATGTACTAACGTACAAATTTATTTTTAAACATGGACAAATAATTCTGTCACCCATATATGGGTGACACGGTAGTCAAAGTGTTAAAGAAGTACATCAAAAAATTTCTCATGAAAACATTTTTATAACTTCAACAATTATGAAAGACAACGCTAGGGACCAATCAAAATGACTGGTTTGGTAGTTTTAATGTTCAAATGAGTCCAAAATTATTATTGGACTTTCCTTTTGACGGGATTATCGTAATTCAAATATTGATAATTTCTCAAGAACCAGTGATAAAATTATTATACCAGTATTAAAATTAGCAATCCAATGGCTGCTCTAAGACGACACTGAGAATTGACAGACTATTATTCAAAACAATTTCTATATTACAAATGTTTGTAATGAAATAATTAGTAAAAATTGAAGTGTTGCCGTACAATGAACAGTAACAAATTTAATATGCACAAAAGAAACGAACTATGTGCAATGCAATTATTCTAGGACAGAAAAATGTCTAGAGTTAGGAATTAAAATTGCTTGGACTGCAAACGGTTAAAAAAAGTATTATAATCCATATACATTTGCATGGCAGAGTGTCATTCTCCAGATTTGGGTAAGATGGTAGATTTCGTGGCTGGCTTAAACTTTGTTTCAATGTCTATATATCGGTTTTGATGAATCGATTCTTTTATCAATTATTATTGGTATATTGAAAAACGTTTTGGTATTTTAATCTAAAGCAATATAATTAGTCAGCAAAATTTGATATCTTGGGGACATATTTATTAGCAATCATGCAACTGATATGAAAGTGATATAGTTAATTGATTATTTGTAAAATTATACTGGGTTGTTTATGCACGATATTGAAAATCAGAGAGTCTTTCAATAAGGAAAAATACCCTGAGTAAACACTGTTTAGGAGACGAACATTTCTAAATATTTATTTAAGGAAACGACAGATATATGCTTGTTATATAACTGCAACACAGTTTACATAATTAATATATTAGATTGGCAACTAAATGACTGCGAATTTTGTCAATAAATGATTTTAGAGCATTCATTTGTTTTGTCAACGTATTCGAAGCACCTAAACTATATTGCTTTCTTGTTATTTGGATTTTCACCTTTAACTAGTTAAGTGTGTTTTGACGTCTATATCCGTCATGGAGATGTGGCAGAATTTTGTATATATATATAATAACGGATATAATCGTCATGACACAAAATTCTGCCACATCTCCATGACGGATGTAGACGTCAAACACACTTAACTGGTTAATTATTAGTGAGAAAATGGTATCGTTTATTATTTAGTTTCATTTTCATTCCATCTCAAAAATGGAAGAACAAAACGCATATTTCAGACTATTTGATTGTATTATTTCGGAAAAGGTAGGAACGCATCGCAAGCATACAATAGCGAAGCCTTGAAAGAAAAGCAATGTCAAAATTGGTTTGCCAAATTTTGTTCCGGCGATTTTTCACTCAAAAATACGCATCAATCTGGTCGTCCAGTTAAAGTTGATGAGAGATCATTATCGATTCAGATTGTCATAAAACAATACGAGAGATTGCAGAATGTGATGTCACATTCGCTATATAGCTTTGACCTTGCGCCTTCAAATTTCGATTTGTTTCGTTCCATACAGAACTCTTTAAATGGTAACATTTTTAATGACGTTGATGATGTAAAATTTCAATTAATTCAGTTTTTGCTGGTAAAAATCAGAAGTTTTATGAACTTGAAGTTATAAGACTGCCCGAAAGATGGCAAAAGATCTTCGACAAAAGCAGACAATACATAATTTAATAAAGTTATATTTTCATGTAAAAATTTGGGGCTGTTCGTCGACCCGGACGGAATATAGCCTATTCTATAGATAGAATAATTGTTCTTACGATTACTTTTCACGAAATAGTATTTAGTTTAAACATTAAGACGCTACTATAGTGTCTTGCCGTTACTACGAAAAGAGTGAGCCAGTTGGATAATACGGGCATTTAATTTGTCCGTTTCGCAGTTCCGTGACACTAGCTATGACAAAGAAAGATATCTCCAGGTTGCTATCTAGATACACACGAGATATTTCAAGAATAGGACAAGTGCTTTTAATCGTACTCTAGATTTAAAATCTGAATTTACTCTAGACTTGGCCAATTAATTGCTCTCGAACGCTGGCCAGACATGGTAATAGATTCTTCTTGTTAAATCGATTCGTGGCATTATCGTGCCGGCTCGCTTGAGTCGTAAAAAAGAAATATAGTATTGCTTGCCTGTACAGCATGTTTTGTTACCTTCCGTACTGAATTACAACACTGTGCATCGAACTCTGTACAGGGTTTCGAGAAAAAGAAAGTCTGCCATGCGGATCGATGTAGTAATCGGTAGTGCAATATTAATCGTATGTACATACAGTGAGTAACTTTCATATTCGGACACTATAAAATTTTTACTTTGCCGCATTGTAATTTTGTTCACGATGAAGGAAAAAAAAATTAATTCTAAATTACATTCCTACATAATGTCTAGTTTATGTCTAGTCTACTCCGAGAAATACGGTAATACAAAACGTCCTGGACGACCTGCGGCACTATCAGCACGAGAGAAACGTGCTATTCTAAGGGCAGCATCGAATGCACCAATGACTACCAGGCAGATTGCTGAAGCAGCAGGCGTACAAACAAACGTCAGAAATGTGCGACGTGTCCTGCAAAGATCGAAGCACCTGCAGCGAAGTAAGCGTAAAAAAACCGCCTCTAACCGAAGCGCATAAGAAGGCAAGGCTGCAGTTCGCAGAGCAACATGCTCACTCGAAGAAGAAGTGGAGAAAAGTCACGTTCATCGACGAAAAGAAGTTTAATCTCGATGGACCTGACGGGTGGAGTTATTATTACCACGACTTACGTAAAGAAAAAATGTTTTTGATCCGTCGCTAGATGGGTGGCGGAGGAGTCATGGTGTGGGCCGGTATCGGCTACCATGGAAAGACGGATATTAATTTTATCAGTGGAAAACTGAACAGCGTGAAATATCTAATGTTAATCCGTGAACAAATAACCACACACGCAACCAGAATTTCCGGGGAAAAACACATATTCCAGCAGGATAATGCAGCGGTTCACAGCGCAAAGGTTGTGAAAGCATTCTTCGATACGGAAAATATTCAAGTCTTGCAATGGCCAGCTCGTTCCCCTGACTTGAATATTATAGAAAACTGTTGGGGAGACCTTGCTAGAGCTGTTTATGTTAAAGGGAAACAGTTTAATAACGTAAACGAATTAAAAGAGTGCATTGCACTCGAATGGGAACGAATGAAGCAGAAAAGGATTAAAAAATTATTCAAGTCAATTCCAAAGCGAATAATTTCGGTTATAAAAAACTCTGGAGGATCTACAAAATATTAAATATTGAGTTCCCTTCGTATGTATGCATAAATGTTAATTAATTGCAATAATGTGCTATTATTTTGTCGCACCGGTTTATCAAGATATATACATTTTTGCAGATGAAACAAAAAGGACCATCGTTGTATATAGAAACTTAGCGCTATTTGGTGTTCAACACTTATGTGTATCTGTCTACATATTCAAAATTATATTTTTATACTTTAATAAATAAGAATTAACAAATTTTACGGGGTGTGCTATTCTATTGTCGCCGACTGCAAATACCTTTCTGTCTTAGAATAATTCCATTGCACATGGTTCATTTCCTTTCGTGCATATGAAGGAGCCGAGACCCAGGGTAACAATATCGAAATCCTGCCATAAAACGTCGCTCAGCGCTGGTCGCTATAATGACATTTATGATTTGTACGTAGACGAGCGATTTTCCTTATCTCGGTCGTGCGTTTGTTCCTTCGCACGGAGGATTTTAGGATGGAACAGTTTCTGCTAAGGCCACTTCTTTTACTGTTACTGTCTGTTAGTGGCAGCGTAATCTTTCAAACACAATGTAATAGGATAGCCGAGTGGTACTTGATGTTTGATAAATTTATGGCAGAGTTTTTGCCCGCCTGAAGTCTTAAATGGCAACACCTGAACCTAATGAGAACCGTCGTCGGATGGCGGCGGATGAGCGTATTGGGTCATCCAGCTATCGGTCGGCATAGGGATGTTTATGGGAGAGAGAGAGAGAGAGAGAGAGAGAGAGAGAGAGAGAGAGAGAGAGAGAGATAAAGTGAGAAGTGGAATTTGCCTGGGCGTGCGACCCATGGTTGCATCGCTTAAAAGAATTAGATTCGTGTTCTAAAGGACCTGGCGAGGGACGACGGTTGGCGACCACGGTCGGTCTTCCGGCTACCGGTTGTCGAAGGCTGCTTATTGAAAAAATGCAAGTGACGTCGAGTCGCATTGCCTAATAAACAATAGTGACCCTTGTTCCGAAGGATCGGGCCACGCAGTGGGGAAGACAAAAATGTCTTCGGACAAGAGGACCGTGAATGACTTTATAGCAATTACCCCAGAACCTTTGAAACGATTACTTCGTTGCTTGATTTGACAATTTAGCATTTCTTCTAACATGTCATTATTATTAATACGTTAGAGACATCACAACATTCGAAATTTTGTTTCGAAAATATTCGTAAGGTATTAGTAGTGAGTGTTCCAAGACCGTCTGCAATTTAAGTCGTAAGAACGCCTATACGATTTAACAAATGGATGTTCAGGAACACCTAAAAATATCCTGAGGACGTCCTAGGGATATCCCAAGTGGATACAGACCGTCCGGACATAAACTAGATTTCAAGATGACATTCTATGGTCATTTTGCCGAAATGCTTAAACATACACCCTATAATCTATTGCTTCTAATGTATAAATACTATTTATACACTATTTACAAATATTCATACAAGATTAATGCAGCACGTGAAAATCGCAATACACCGAACTGCCCTTACGAAAGATTTTGCGACGTAACATCCTAAATATGTATAATGGTTCACGAAAGAATTCGGACACTCTTTAAAAAACGTCTTGACTTTTCTTGAGCAATTAGGTTTAGTAAATGATGTGACAAGAGGATTTTCAAAAAGTTGAAATTAGTATGAAGTAGATGATAAATAAAAAGGAAACTTTTTAAAATCATTTTTATTTGAGCCACGTACTAAAAATTTTAACTATGCATCTTATAGACCTTTGATAGTAATAGTTATTATAGTTATACGATTATATAATGCCTATTATAGTTATACACATGCAGAAAATTTATTGAAATCGATTGACGTACACGCGACCTACGTGCCATTAAAAAGGATGAAAATCGGAATTTTTCACAATTCTTGGTCAGTTTCTGCTTAAACTCCACAAATTCTTACATCTTTCTACGCGTGTCGTTTTTTTCTTTGTTAATCGATTTCGATGAAACTTTTAACATGCATATAACTAACACAGGTCTTCAAAATGCATATTTTAAATTTTCACTATAAGTTGAAATAAAAATGTTCCAATAAATGTCTTTTTTATTTTTTCATTTAATTTCTGCCAATTAGAATTATTTCGAAATTATTTTTGCACATCATTTAGTAAATCAATGCTTCTAATTGCTCCAGAAAAGGCAAATAGTTTGGTTCGATTTTCAAAAAGTTATTTAGATTCGAAAAGTGTCTGAATACTTTCTCGAGCTGCTGTATAGTTTCCATCTAATTTTGTCATGTTCATTTAAACTAATTTTCAATACGGTTTGCCTCTTTTTTATATAGAAAATGTAATAATTAATAAACTACTCACCAGCTGATTGGACATTCAGTATTACCCATTCACCTTCGGTTCCCAGTTTGAATATATCTTGCTCTGTGCTGATCCAACGCGACACGTTCACATTGTTGAAATATGGATTGCTTTTGCTGGCCCACGTGATGGGTATCCACCATGTAGAATTGATGGGAGTTGATTTCAAATTTCTCAGTAGAAAGCGACTTTGGTGCACACTAGCTGTATCGTTTTCAATGTAAACATTTAAAACTGGAAACCCAGGCTGCGACGTCCATGTTGACATAATTTTGTTCACTGGTGCAATGAGCTTTAAATTTTGGCGATTCACCTCAGTTTGTAACTCTGTCCACAAATTCTCAGGTTTTGCTATTTTCGTTTCTTTGCTGTGACAGATATATGTCATGTTACTTTCTGTTACAGGGGCGAGAGTTTTGTTAACTTATTAACACGTTCTGCGCCACGTGGGGCGTAATGACCCACGTTGAACTTTCCATTCAGGCCGTTTGCAGTTCTAATTGAAAAGCGAAGAAATTTTCAAAAATTCATCGTACCGTCAAATGTAGATATTTTAACCGTTTGAGTCCCAAACAGCGCGATTGCTCTGTTGAGATTTTATTTGGAGAAAACCCAGCATATTTCGATCATTGTGGACAACTGACGGTGCGCGTTACCGATTGTCGAAGTCGCACGATCATATTTACTGACCCAACTACATCACACAGCTCCTTTTAATGTAAATAGTACATTTTACAATAGGTAGAATAGTACTATTGGGTTGTTCGGAAAGTAATTTCGTCTTTTCCCGAGAGAGGATTTAACCCTTTGCACTCCAAGCAATTTTAACTCCAAAATCGAGACATATTTTCTTACATAGAGTAGTTAAATTGTACATGATTCATTTTCTTTCATGCATATAAAATTTGTTGCTATTATTCGTACGTACAACGCTTTAATTTTTATCGATTTTTTAAATGCAAACATGGTAATGTAATAGTTTGTTGAAGCAATAGTATGGTAATTTTTAGTGTCGCCTCAGAAGAGCCATTGGAATGCTAAGGGTTAATTGTTTTTTTCTGAACCCAACTTCATACTCAAGCTGCATAATCATTATATGTATTGAGAGCTGATATAGCAAGGTTTGTGTGCGAAAAAGTCCAATTGATTCTACGCAGTAGTTTTTAGTTGGTGCCCTTTTAAATATGGAGAGCAATAAGCAGCATTTTCGTCATATTTTACTTTTTTACTATAGAAAAGGTAAAAATGCTGTTCAAGCCAGAAAGAAATTAACCGATGTGTATGCAGAAGATGTGTTGACAGTACGCCAGTGGCAGAATTGGTTTGCAAAATTTCGATCCGGCAATTTTGGTGTCGAAGATGCACCACGTTTTGGAAGACCGGTTGAAGCTGATAAAGACACGATAAAGGCATTGGTTGATGCAAACCGGCGAATAACAACACGCGAGATCGATAAGAAGTTAAATTTATCAAATTCAACTGTTTATGACCACTTGAAAGGCCTGGATTTAACCTCGAAGCTCGATATATGGGTTCCCCATGTTCTCACGGAGAGAACTTTGTGTCGTCGCGTTGACGTCTGCGATTCGTTTCTCAAACGTCACGAAAATGATCCATTTTTGAAGCGCATCATTACTGGGGACGAAAAATGGGTTGTATATAACAATGTCAAACGCAAGAGATCATGGAGCAAAAAAGATGAACTGGCTCAAAGCATTTCCAAAGCCAATATCCATCAAAAAAAGGTGATGCTGTCTGTTTGGTGGGATTTTAAAGGAATCGTTTTTTTTTAGCTTTTACCGAATAACACAACAATTAATTCGGAAGTCTACTGTCATCAGCTGGACAAACTGAATGATGCACTTCAACAGAAAAAGCCAGAATTAATCAACAGAAAAGGTGTAGTGTTTCACCAAGATAATGCGAGACCTCGTACAAGTTTGGTCACTCGCCAAAAGCTTTTACAGCTTGAATGGAATACAATGCCACACCCACCATATTTTCATTCTCCAGATTTGGCACCTTCGAATTATTATTTGTTCCGGTCACTGCAAAATTTTTTATACGGTAAAACCTTCACTTCAAATGAGGAGGTCAAAAACCACCTCGATCAGTTTTTTGCCAGCAAAGACTAAAAACTTTATGAGCGTGGAATCATGCTACTACCAGAAAGGTGGCAAAAGGTATTGGACCAGAATGGCCAATATATAATTTAATAATATATTTGTTTACTATACGAAAATTCTTTTTCATTTTCACAAAAAAAAAACGAAATTACTTTCCGAACAACCCAATATAATAATGCAATAATACATTACAACAAAGCGCTATCACGCTGCTTGGTATTTCTAGACAAAAAATAAAATAAACCCCATCGCGCTGCTTGGGTCTTTTCGTACTCATTTAGAGAAAGTGTGGTTGCACTGTTTAGGATTCTTCGATAGTGTTTTTTCAATACCCTCTGGGACTCAAACGGTTAATATCATATATACTGCATCTCTTGTGGCGTGGGGCGTTCACACATCACACGGCATAGCGATCATTAATTTTCGACTGCCTTTTGTTAAAACAGCAGAGATTTTATTACTTATTTAATCGCAAAAGTGTGGATCGTATACGCACCACGCGGCCTGAATGGAAAGTTTTTAACCCCTTGTCCTACGACTTATTTTACAATAACAGTGACTAGACTTTTTTTGTCCTCCGCAGAACGACAAATTTGTAGTTACTGCGTGTCCAGCTATTCTCCAATGACCGTATACAATTAATAATTAAATAAAATGTTATTTCCATTTAAAGAAAATTAAGGAAATACATGCTTAGATAATTTAGTTCGAAATCTTTATCACGAGTCTGACTCGTTGTTGTAGGGCAAGGGGTTAAAAACGGTCCGGCACGGAACGTGTCAATTGGGAATGATGAGTTAATTCCTCATTCGAGTTCTTCATCGGTTTTCCAAAACTAATTCGTTGAGTTGAGAAGAAGATAAATAGTTTTACAAATAGCACTTCATGTCTTTATGTTATAGTATGTACAGTCAGTGTATAAAGTATTCATACACCCAATAACTACGTGTCAGACTGGTGACGTAGATTCTGCACAGAGTCTAATAAGTATGTATGTTATTAATTTCCCTTGTATCGAAATAGTAGTCTATTTGGTTGTTGTTAAGGTTTATCCACTGGAGAACATACAGGCATGCAATAGTTATAAATTGTCTTTTCCTTTTAGCACTAGAACTACCAAACCAGTCAAAATGATTGGTCTCTATTTATTTATTTCGCAATTACTGAAGTTATAAAAATGTTTTCATTAGTAATTTTCCGATATACTTGTTTAACCCCTTGGCTACTGTGGGTGCCTATAGGCGCTCAGAAATTTTGCGTTTCTGACACTGAGGGCGCCTATAGGCGCTCGACATAATTTGGCTTGTGAAAATATCTTGTGAAATACTTTACGTTCATATTAAATTCCTAATATTTATACTCACTCGGTCCAAAGAAATAAATAATTCGTTTTAAAGTAGTGAAATTCAGTTTTTTGACATATCGAAATATGTTTTCACAAAAATGCATCCCTGAAAGTTCGCCGATCCCGGCGCACATCGTAACTTAATTTCTGCCGTATGATACGGCCGGTGCGTATCAAAGTCTGCAGTAGTCAAGAGGTTAATGAACCCCATGTTACAATAAAAATTGAATGAAGTTTGAGTAGATACAGTTTTTTTACTATTACAAAGCAATGTATATCGTTGGATTTATTGTTCGGTAGTTCTAGTGTTAACAAATTATGAACTACAAAGACATTCTAATCACTGAAAACGTAAAATTGAACAAGATGGCTTGAGTTTTCTTTTAGGCGTTAGACGGATTAATTACTGTGTAATGCGTAGATAACTGTTCTTAAGTACTGTCCTCGGTTGTGATTACAATGAATCAATGAGTATAATGTCACGATTGTCAGCTTTTTTATCTGTACCTGTAATGAAAATTTGGAAGATGCCTTTACAGATGCAATTAATTTATGTACGTGCATAAAATTTGGTTAAAATCAACGAAGGTTACCAAGAAATATGAGGATTAAAAATAGCAAAACTTGTAAGAAACTGAGACTTAGATGAATCGGAAGCTTAAAATTTCAAAATTCTTTCATCTTTCAGTGTCTGTAGCACACATATAACTCATCTCGATTTACGAAAGTCATGTTTGAAATTTGCATTGAATGCTCAGATAAAGAAGTTAAAAATCATGACCACCAGTTGTTTTGTTCAATAAAAATTAAGAAATAATGACATCAACTAACAAACTAGGTGTTCTAATGTATAGAAAAAATAGAAGTTGTTTGGTCCAATTTTCGAAATGTTATTTGTTTTTAAATGACGTTCGAATACTTTCTACATTGACTGTATAAACATTTTGTATTTACATTGATTGTAGTTTAATTGGTATTATTGGTTTGGTATTGGTATTATATTATAGTGTACTTGATATTCATAATCGAAAAGTCACCCAGTTGAAAGGTTAAATTAGTTTAAATTACATAAAATTTAATGCATGTATTAATCTTTTATTACACTAATGCCTGGATGCACATGTAAGAAATGTGCACAGTCAACAAAGACATGCTCAAAACAACCAAATCATTTTTAACCATCCAGTAGCACTAGTGTTAAATAATATTTTGATGTATCTTTAAAAACAACGAGGCTATTTTACTGGACAGTGTCTATTTATAGTTACGTTGAATAGACTATATGCATTACGTGATTGTAATAAATTGTTGTATTACTTGTTTTTTAGATAGTTTCGTAATCCTGCCTCGAATATATCATTCCCAAAAATAAGACTCATCATTCGCACAATGGTTGCTCCCTTATTGTATGTAATCAGATCTCCAACCGAATCAATTTGTGAGAAAGTACGAACAGTGCGAGTCATTGGTTGAGATGATTCGAGACCATCTACTGCGAAAGCTGTTTGTTGCTGCTCTACAATAAACTGTTTCTCCATGTTCCACGATGTTTCAATCTGCAAAATGAATAACAATTCTATTTGCATCTTATTTCCCTTTACATATTGCCTTCCATATCTTTCATTGCACGTTATCTTTTTACAAAGTCTCATTCTGATCGATTATCTCATAATAATCTGAATAGCATTAAATGTACTGATTAAAAGACAGTATTAATGTCAATAATATTTTTTAGCGTCAAAATTTTGTTTCACTTTACGAAGTGGATGGTAAAAATGCCAAAAAATAACTGAAGAACAATACACTGAGACATAATAAATGCAGAAAGATATATTTAAAAAATTTAATTAAAATAATTTTTTAACTTAAAAAATAATTTAATTATTCGTGTGTGAAGTTATTTGAATGCTAGTTTAGTATATTACGCAAATTTTATAAAACTTTTCATCTTAAACGTCCCTGTGCCAGCAGAGGTGATCGCCATCTTTTTGACAGGACAACTTGCGAAATGAACCAGATATATTTTCATATAAATAACTCTCAAATTCTTTTTTTCCAAATCATCCCCAAACTTTTTTACAAGATAAAACATTTTTTGATATGTAGTGTTTGATTTTATTTATGACTGACTGCATGAACGATTAACGAACATAATGTTATTACAAGTGTGATACTATTGTAATGTCATTTAATTTTGTATTGACAACTATAAGAGAAGCGTAAATACATATTTCTATATATTAGAGAAACTAGAAATTACCTGGGCAGTAGCGAAATATTGGAAATACCTAGCGAATGCCTCGCTCAGCCACAAATAGCTCCACCATTCGGGTGTAACTTGATTTCCAAACCACATATGACATAATTCGTGTACTATCACTGATGCAACGCTCTGTTTAGCAATGTCGGAAGATGTATTTTCGTCGTACAACATTCTCGTTTCTTTATAAGTGATTAATCCCCAATTTTCCATCGCACCAGCAGCAAAATCCGGAACCGCTACCATATCCATTTTCGGAAGTTGATATTCTTGTTGGAACAACTTGGAATAGTACTCGAGGGCTGGCGGACCAATTGATAGAGCATATTTTGCTTGGTTTATGGCTTCAGGTCTAGCCCAGACACTGAAGTTACCTGTTGTCAGACTACTGAAATCTGAAACTACGGTAGCTACTAGATACGTAGACATAGGAATACTATCATAGAATATATCCCAGTACATTCCGTCTCTGTAAAAATAAATAATTTTATGTTGTTAATTACTTTAATGCAGAATGTCGGCTTAATAAATTTATAATATTTTCTACTACTGATGTTTATATTTTTTTAATTTATTAGCGAGTGTATGGTATTTTAACAAATATACATCGCATTACATATTACATTATTGCAGACATCACAGTTCCTTACGTATACTATTAAAAATATATTTCGATTCAATATTAGGTTGCGGAAAAAGTAATCCATTATTTTTTCGGTAGATGGATCTAGTGATCGATATCTCGTAAAGTATCGATCAAACAATGTAAGATTGTGCTCGTTGAAAAGGTGACATTTCACATTAAAAAAATTCTTCTTCTGTTTTTTGTTTGGTCCAGTCAGTTGTGAGTTACAGGGTGTTAAAAATGGAAGTCAACAAAGAGAAAATTCGGCACGTTTTACAGTTTTTCTTTGATAAAGGCGAAAATGCAAGCCAGCTGGCTGAACTTGTGAATGGTGTTTATGGTGCCGATACTGTAACAGCCAATTGCGTGCAATTTTGGTTTCGTCGATTCAATTCAGGTATTTTTCATGTTAAAGATGCACCTCGCACAGGTAGGCCCGTCGTCGAAAATGTTCATAAAATCACAGAAACAATCGAAGTTGGCAGACATGTTAGCAGTCGTAGCATTGCCCAGGAGCTAAAGATCGACCATAAAACAGTTTTAAACCATTTGCACGAAGCTGGATTCAAAAAGAAGCTCGATGTTGGGTGCCATACCAATTAATACAAAGAAACATGATGGATCGAATTTCTATCTGCGAAGCCTTGGCCAAACGGAATGAAATCAACCCATTTCTTAAACGGATGGTGACTGGGGATGAGAAAAGTGTCACATACGACAACATTGTGAGAAAACGATCGTGGTCAAAGCGCGGTGGTCAAACTAGGACTCGCGGCCAGGAAGGTTCTGCTGTGCATTTGGTGAGACTGGGAAGGAATCATTTATTATGAGTTGCTTCCATATGGTCAAACACTAAATTCGGATCTCTACTGTCAACAATTGGACCGTTTGAAGCTAGCGATTGAGCAGAAACGGCCAGAATTGGCCAACAGGAAAGGTGTTATGTTCCATCTGGACAACGCCCGGCCACACACTTCTATAGTGACTTGCCAAACACTCCGAGAGAATGGTTGGGAAGTTTTGATGCATCCACGATATAGTCTGGACCTGGCACCAAGCGATTACCATGTTTTTCTTGCATTGCAAAACCTCCTTAGTGATAAGAAATTGCCACAAAGAGAAGGATGTGAAAATCGATTACTAGAATTTTTCGCCAATAGGGACTAAGACTTCTATGAGAGGGGCATTATGAATCTACATTTAAAATGACAACAAATTCTAGAACAAAACGGTGCATATTTGACCCAAATCGGACAATCCGAAACATGTTAAATGAAGTCTTGAAGTTCGCGTAAAAGTAATGGATTTCTTTTTCCCCAACCTAATATTATACATTTTCAATGTCGTATCTAATAAGAAATATATTAATAAATTACACGAAAATTAAAAGTGACAAGATTACGTTTCATTTTGATTGTACTATAATGGTTCGCCAATATTGAAACGTTCTGTACAAATAAAACAAACTATAAAACAAATAGTATTGAATTAAACTTGCAATGTTTTATGTGAATCACGAATGCGTGTGTACAATTGTACAGTTTTGAGAACAAGATATTGAAATCTTGAAACTACTAACTATTGCAAAAATAATTAACGATATTTTATACGGTAGTTTCAAATCCAGAAGATCCAGAAACGTTTGTCCTCTATTTTGATAATAGGATCTAATAATAGATCCTCCTATTTGTGCAAACAGTTCTTCAAAAAGTCTTCTTCACACGAATTTCGTTAAAACGGCTTGTGTAATATAAATATGTTTCATTGTAAGTATAAACATTATCTTCCTTTTTAGCGACATGAGAAATATTTATGAAGTCATTTAAATGCAGTAGAACTACGCTTGTCACACGAAATAGGACCGAAAATATGTGCAAATATCGAGATCGTGCAACCAGAAAGCCAATAATTGTAATTCGCAATATTTATTTTTTTTTGTTTCTACGTAGATCACCATTTTCGTTACGAGTTCCAGAAGATTGAACACCTCGTGGTGGGAATCCTTAATATGTAGGAACGAGGATTTTGTGAAATAAACCATGTGTCAATTAGGGATTGGAAAAGTTAGAAAGATAACCGTTTCAAACTGTTATATACTGATTCTGACTGAAAAAGGTATGGCGAACAGAAAAAATTTACATATGGAATCTGACTTGTATCATTTTCGATTTCGGTTTCAGTACTACAACTGTTAATTTTCGGTTCTGAATTTTCAAATTTGTAGCTTTACGTTTGTTACGTCGTAACAACATTATATATAAGCGCATACAAATATTTCGACACTGTACAAGTTGAGCACCCGGTATATTGCTACAAGCCTGAGCTTTGGAATCCCCTTCGTATATAATAACTTTTTTAATAATATAATAGCTACATTCAGTGAATATGCATGCAATTGTACAGGAATCGACTGGTTTGTCTGTGCATGACCCACTGATTCTACTTCCTGAAAATGCTAAGCAATCGAAAGACACGCAAACTTAACAGACCTTCAACTTTATTTTCTATGACAAGAAAATTATATAATTAATCGGAATAGCTTTCACAGCTTTATTTACTAATTTGTTACACATATGTTTGAATAAATTTCTTGTAAATTAGTCTTTTCGTACGTTGTCATTAATATTACATATATATATATATATATATTATACAGGTAATCTGTTGAGTTAATCGCCAGAAATTAAGTAATTACATAATTAATTTAACCCTTCCCACTCCAAGAAATTTTAATTCCAACATCGAGATGCTTTTTGGACAAGAATATATTTAATTATTATTGGCCTAGAATATACAATGGCTCGCGAAAGCATTCAGACAATTTTTAAATTTAAATAACTTTCTAAAGATTGAACCAACCATCTTGATTGTCTTATTATTAACTTACTTTCTATGCGAAATGCGTATTAAATCATTTTCTTCATGTTACCGGATACCAAAGTGTTGAAAGCTTTGAGCTATGAATGTGTACCAACATGATACAATTTTTCTAGATAGTAAAAAATATTTTAGAAAAACCAAACAAATATGGTAATCGAAAATTAAATATCAAAAATCAAAATTAATAAGTCGAAAGTTCTGATAGTGCTTCATAGAAATAGTAATTTATATAGTTCTAACAAAATTCGAAATTGAATGAATATCTATTTTTTTTTTTTGTATTATGAATTCAAAGTACTGGGTTATGTATATCAACATATTGTAGACGCATTTATAACTAATTGTAAGCTTTGTTTCACAGGTACTGCTGGGGAAATGTTAATTTATTGGTGAGCGTTTCACCATGCCACTACAAAAGTAACCTGCAATTCATTCTTCAATACATTTGTAATTAGCGAATAACATTTACTTTGGCTATAGCCTTCGTAGTTACAATATTTTATTAACGGAATTGTAACCTATAACTATCATACTGTACGTAACAATGATAAAAAACGGCATGCACAAAATTAATTTGATTTTCTCCAAGGAAATGCAAGATTGTGAGCATCGCATTCAGTAGCTTACGAAACGTCTTAACTTTTCGTGAGTAATTAAATGCATTTATTTACCAAATGATATGCGAAAAGGAATTTGGTAAAAGTTGCATTTAGTAAAATATAAATGCAAATATCAAATTACAAATAAAATGGAATTTTTTAAATATTTTTTATTTGATACATGTACTAAAAATTTTAAAGATGCAACTTATAGACCTATGATAGCTATACGTATTCAGAAAAATTCATTGAAATTGATTAACGTACACGCGAACTATGTGGCACTGAAAACAATGAAAATTGCAATTTTTCACGATCGTTAATTTCTGCTTAAACTCCACAAATTCTTACATGTTTCTACGTGTATCGTTTTTTTCCTGCGTCAATCGATTTCGATGAATTTTTCAGCATGCGCACAACTAATGCAGGTCTGCAAAATGCATATTTTAAATTTTCATTACGAGTTGAAATAAAAATGTTTTAAAAAATGTCTCTTTTATTTTTTTATGTAATTTGTACGAATTACAATGGTTCCGAAATTCGTTTTGTGTATCATTTAGTAAATGCTCCTATTTGCTTCAGAAAAGTCAAGTCGTTTAAAACTTGTTTAAGAAAATTATTTAAACTTAAATAGTGTCCGAATACTTTTGCAAGCTACTCTACGTGTTTTTTCCTTTGATTCTAACTCTTTATAAATCCAGTTATATTTGTGATGATTCTTCCGAATAGATCTACTAAATACACGTGCCATTAATTTCTTTTTAACTGAAACGAAATTCTACTTTATTGTTGTCGATGTACAGCCATTGGCAAAGTACATAGATATACAGTAAATATAAACTACCTTGTTCTTCTAAGAAATTATCAACGAAAGAGAAGTTCTTATCACTGTAACTATAAAGTATATCGCAGTTCAAGTGTTTAATACATTGATATTATCAGTACTAAATTAATTATCAGTAAATTATTTTTATCTTTTCATCGTTCTGCATGTAATTATTATAAAGTATCTCAAAGATATGATCGAACCGCGTCTATTTTCAACGTAAATATAAACTCCATACTTTTAATCCCTAAAGTAAATACAATGAATTTATCGCGTGAAATTGAAGTAGAACCGAAATGAATGTTGCGGCTCTACTTCCTACGCTCGTCAATACATGGACAATAGGAAGAACGCCATTTCCTGCTAGTACCTACTCCGTCACTGATTCACATATACATATGCTGTCTTTAGGGCATACTGAGTCGCCTTACCGAGTCCTCTAACAGGCTCAGGGCGAAATGTTTCCCCTCCCTCCCCTCTTTTTATCTCCTTCCACCTTATCACTTTTCGCCGTATTTGAGTCGCCGTCAAATGAACAACCGATATCCAGAAACGAAGAATAACAGTCGAAGAACCGATATCATATTGATTCCGATCAACCGCAATCGAAATCGATATACCTTACAATGGTTTCGAGATCTTTTCGGTTCTCCATAACTGTTTTAAGATGCGAAACCGATATCATAACTATTTCGAACCACTAATTGAAATTACCGATGTTTTATTGTAGACTCAAAAGAGGAATACTATGTAATCGGTGTAAACACTTCAAGCTAGGCAAGTACTTACTTGGGTACAGTCTCCTTGAACGGCATATTACTCAGGCATGAATACTCCTTCGATCTTAAAATTTTGATTTGGAACGTCGCCTTGAAACTTGGTTCATCGAAGCACGGAAAAGCATGTCTGGCATGTTTCGTTTGGAATTGTGTCGACGCGAGCCACCTATGATGTTTGTTACTTGTAAATATTTTAATAACCAACGCCATTTTATGATTAATGATACAAATAAGGGCCTTAGTTTGTATTGTCATATTAACAACATTCACATTTCACAAGAATTGTAGATTAAGGATAATATGTCTATTAACTTTTGTTATATGGGTATAGAATGCCATAGAATAGTTATGGAATTAAATAATACGTTGACATAGTGTTATTAATAAATATGCTACTATAATAAATAACAATCTTTGGAAATACAAAACCATTTGGAACAATAGTAACACTGTTTCGATTAACATATATTTTGGAGAATGCATAATAAAGCATATTGAAGCGTTTCATCATGTATCACATGTTACACATTAATCATTTATTCTTGTTATAATTGATGCTCATATGAGGAAGTTAACCCTTAATTGACAAAGTGAGATTTCAGTCTGTGTGGAAATTTTTAAACGAATAATATTTGCATAACATTTGTTTCAAAGAAAAACTTGAGTTTTTTCTCTTATCGTATTTGCAACATAAGCTTATTTGTTTCAAAGAAAATGTCGGAATGCTCCCATCTACAAACTAAATATAATGCATATGTAACATTATTTTGTCAATTAAGAGTTAACAATAAAGTTGAAAATATTAATATGTATTTGAAAGTAAAATTTTACCTAACGTTTCCTTTCGAGTCAATATACGAACTTTTATAAAGTCCAATCATGTCATTTCGGAGTACTCCAGAATAGTTGAAGTCGATAGATATATTTGATCCTTTTTTCAAAGGACTCTTTAATTTAATTGTGAACTTTTCTGTTTTCGAATCGAGTGTTTCTTCTGATTCTAGCTTTCCACTATTCTGAGCTGCATATGATACAGATACTATGTCTACAAAGATGTTCCCATGATTAAGAACTATGGTATCGGTTTCTTCTTCTACCGAAGCAATGATGTGAGTGCTTCCATCAAATAGAAATTCGTCCTCCAAATACGGCATTAGCATAATTTCATAGCTAATTGGAACGATCGTTTTCGGCAACCGAATGTCCAGAACGTCATTGCCTTCCGCCAATGTATCTGCACAATGGAAGAAAAATTATGATTGAAAATTAATATAAGCAGGTTACACAGTTTTTCATCAACATTATTCTAGGCAAGTTTATAAGTTTCTATCTTTCTTCTGATACATAAAAGTGCTTTGTCTGAATGTAAATATAGAAAACATTATGTGTGAATGAGAAAGAAATAAAGGGTGTCCCAAAATTAACACAAGGTTTGAATTAAATAGAAAACACAGTTTTTAGTCTTTAGATTGTTATTTGTTTACAACAATTTACTGCAAAAATGGCGGAAAATTCAAATCTTGCGTTAATTTTGGGACACCCTTTATAATGAATGAAACAGAAAGTGGATATAGTCAATTTGGTTGTGTGAGAGAAAAAGTGAATATGCAGTGAGCGGGGGTCCATTGTGTGTTTCGAAAAACGTCTGTCCGAGTTTGTCTGTCGCTTAATGATTATATCAACGTATTAACTGTATTATTATTTATATATAAATGCCTTAACAAACATTTTATTCGAGGTACTTTCCACTATTAACTATAACTTTCCCCACTTTTCACATAAGTGGATTCTATGATGGAACAAAATTAGGTTTGTGTGAAGTAATTCTATCATCGCGTCAGTTTTTATATCTTAACACATTACCGATCGGTGATTACTTCATAATTTTTTAAGGTCCATGGTCCATCACTGAACAGTTTCTAAAGGATCTTTCAATACTAACAGCAATTTTTATTGTACAGCAAAAAGTATTGCTTAGTAAAATTATCTAACAATTGAGATTACGCTGTAAAAGAAGGTTTCTTAACTTCATTTCGTTACAGCATTATTATTGAGAATCCTATTAATGGGTTTCCGGTCGGTAAAGTGTTGACAAGAACGGAAATACTGCAATGTTACATTCATAGGAATAAATGATAATTTTTCACTCCTTGAACAAGAAATATTACACGCTTTTACTTAGAATCATTTCAGACACCGGGTATAAGCCGAGCCAAAGCGTTTAAACATTTTAACCGCTATAAACCGCCGAAACCTCCGCCACGAGCAACATCTTGAGACCAGGCGCGACGGCAACCTTAAATGGAATATTTAAGGTTGTTTGCTCGGTAGTTAAAGTGTTCAGGAACAACGATCGAGGGAACGAATGTGAAGTCAGTCTCTTGCTGGCGATCGAAGTATGCGGGTTCTATTGTATCTTCATTTTACATTTAACCTCTTTAATTATTAAACTTATTTTGTTATAGTAAGAGCCATTTTAAATCGATGTGTCGCCCCAACCCTATATTAATGGTGACGTTGACGACAATGATAAATCGAATTAAAACTGAAGCATTATAGTAGGATGTAACAATAGTTACATATGAAGAATATTTTCTTCATTATACGTTCTCTCAGGAATATTTTCGAGTTCGTCTCTGGCAGAAGACATCCTAGATAAGTTCCGCTTAACCCCTTTTACAAATGACCAGACTGTACGTTTTATGGCCTAAGGACTGCAGAAATCGCAGCCCCTGTACCCTAGCGCAGGATTGGGGGGAGTAAAACTCCCCTCGGGAGGTAGCTTTAAAGCTGGGAGGGAGGTGGTGTCAATGAAGTTCAATTTGAGAACACTTTCCTCCCAACAGCCTAGGTGGTCACCGTGGAGGTGCAGTGGGTAGTTTGGGCTTACCCGGGAGTCCCACATAACCTCGTCCCCTTCCTCGGAGGGGGTATACGCAAATATTTTTTGGTATAAAAAAAAATATTTTATAATATAATATTATAAATAATAATTATTATTATAATAATATAATATAATAATATTAATTATAATATTTTGGTTGCTGGCTACCAATGATAGTATAAGAATCGAACGTCGAGAAGCCGAGGTTCAGGGTAACAATAGTGAAATTCTATATTAGTGGAATGCAATGTATCACTGCTAATTATTGCGATAAGCTCTGAATTTAATTTTTAAATGAGTGTTTGAATAAAGATTTAATAGATGAACGTTCATTAGTTACAGAATCAAAATAAGTAAGATATACACATGTATGTTACTTATGTTCTATTTCAATTCTAAGTTATCTATATTTATAAGCTATTATAACCTGTTAATATTTACCTGCGGTAGTGTTGACCGTATCGCTCGCTCCATAGCAACTCGTGCAGATCACGATCAGGAAAATTGTTAAGCGATCCTCCCAGGAGAAATTCATGACGTCTGGCCAATTTTCTCTCCGTTTGCTAAATTAAATTACTGAGAAAGAAGGATAAACATTTCCATGATTAGCAGAACTGAAAAGATAGGTTTATACATGTGCATAAAAATGATGCATGCTAATATATATAATGAATACGCAACGACAATGTTAATGACAAGCACAGTAATGATCGTGTATCATAAGCGAAATGTGGACACCAGAAATAATTGACCGTATTGTTATGACAAATTAGTATCGCGCGTAATCTGTACAACGAAAAGATAACGTTGATATTTGGTGACGATTATAAAGGTGAAGTGGAAGGAGAACAGGAGGCATGATAGGAGGTAGAGCCGCCACAGATATGCAAATAACTGATAATACGCGGTGAACTTGTATCGGTTATACGCCATGTCGCAGGTGGCATTGTGCGCTATTCGTATACAAAGAGGTAGACTGATAGGAGTTAGTAATACTTGATCCTTTAAATACGGACAAAAGTGCTGTACGTAAATCCATTAATACTTAACAATCTCCATTTTTTATTCATTAAGAAAACAACGATAAGGCAACTTCAAATAATCAAGAATAACTTTATTACATGTTTTATGTAAGCCAGTTTTTGTGTTTGCTTTAAGCGTAAGCATTGTATAATATTTGTGCAAAAGAATTAATTTCGTAACATTAACGTAATTATAAGTGTATTAACACTAGAACTGCTGAGCACTAACCTAGACAAACATGCATTGCTTTTTATAATAACAAGGTTTCAATTATTCAAATTTCATGCAATTTTTATGTTAATATGTACTTTAATGGAAAAGTTTATTTCAAACGTTTTCGTGAAAGCATTCTTATCATTTATGTAACTGTAAAATAACAAAATCAGTAATAAGTCACTTTTACCCGTCTGTTAGTTCTAGCGTTAAGAATGCAACTTACGTTGCAAGATGCTAACAACGTTTGTAGCCATGTTGTACACGACATTAGAATTTGAATCGCAGTTTGCTCTATGAACAGAATGTATTTAGGATTAGATAGAATTACAGCCCAAGGACATGAAATTTTGGTAAACTGTGATTAGGAAAGGATAGGAGACTAATTCTGCTTTTTTACAAATTCGTGCTGTACTCATTGAATAATCTGCGGTTAACAATCTCATGCGTGTGTTTGATTAAGATTTCGCGGTTCTATGTTAAATAGGTGTCTAGGAGGTTTGTCCTCCATCATTCCACGGGCCTCTAGGTAATATCGTCGTACTCTCCTGTCGGGGCCCTAACACGTGCAGGAGATTCTGTGTTCGCTTCTATTTGACGGGCGTCCTTGTATTAGCGTCGTACACTCCTTTTGGGACTGTAATACGACTAAGAAATGCTTTGTCCACTTTCATTCGGCAGGCGTTCAGGTATTAACGGTATACTCTCTTGTCGGAACTCTAATACGACCGGGAGAGGCTGTGTCCGCTTCCATTTGATTGGCGTCCAGGTATTAGCGTCA
>CM052089.1:4654631-4678863 GCA_028453745.1 Agapostemon virescens
GTAATACAACCAGGTTATGCTGTGTCCGCTTCCATTTAATTGGCGTCGAAATATTAGCGCCATACTCTTCTGTCGGGACTAATATGATCAGGAAATGCTCTGTCTTCTCTCATTCGACGAGCGTCCAGGTATGAACGCCATACTCTCCTGTCGGAATTCTAATACGAACAGAAGATGCTCTGTCCTTTCTCATTCGACGAGCGTCCAGGTATGAACGCCATATTCTCCTGTCGGGACTCTAATACGACAAGCAGATGTTCTGTCCTCTCTCATTCGACGAGCGTCCACGTATTAGCGCCATACTCTCCTGTCGGAACTCTAATACGGCCAAAGGGTGCTGTGTCCGCTTTCATTTGATTGGCGTCCAGATATTAGCACCATCCTCTCCTGTCGGGACTAATATGATCAGGAGATGCTCTGTCTTCTCTTATTCGACGAGCGTCCAAGTATTAACGCCATACTCTGCTCGTTGAACGAACGATCAGAAACTCCCTTTTTCTCTTGCTCTCCCGGTGGGCGTCCAGGTAATATCCCAGGTAATTTCCTTGCCTTATCGGTCTTTCCGCAGGTGTTTAGGCATTAGCGACGTACTCTCCTGTCGGAGCTAAGTATTGCTGACCTAGAACGGCTATGGGTCACATCTTGTATATTTCTGCACAATTGCCTTCAATAATAATCTGATAATGATAAACTTTCGTAATAATCAGTTAAGTGTTAAAAATGGCAAATAGGTATTAAAATATATGAATGTAATTGACGCCATGAAAGAATAGATATAATATACATATAGAAATCAGTAATAAAATGAACACAGACATCGTCAAGAAGCAACTGTCAAAATATACACATACTACAGTGCAACCTACGTTAATTTTTTAACACGACAGTGCTGTATTTTCATGTAAATGAAACAAAGTACAAGCTTATTCCGGAAACAATAACGTGGATATTTTGTTATAGTCTGTAAAGTGTGTGAATTTAAATGTCGTAGACAAAGATTGAAGAGCACCGACTATAGTAGTGTAGTCCAGAGAAAAGCAAAATGAAAAATGAAAAATGTGACGCAAAGGGGAATAGAAGTTAATTGAAAATCAACCGAAAAACCATAGAAAGTTATGAAAACTAAAGCAACGAATAGTAAAAATAATGTACGTGTATGCATGTTGCTTTTACACAAGATTTGATTACTTTAAAAATAACTTTACACTTCTACCAGTTTTACTGTTATAAATTCTATAGCTATAAATTATTTGGCTTTGCAGCTATACATACTTTTTCCTAATGTATATTTCTATAGTTTTATGTCGTATGTTGTACCACTCATTAAAAAGCTATCTCAAAATTATCTTTTCGAATGAAGTACATAATCAGTTGAAGTAACTGGTATATCCGATAACCCTTATATCCAACACTCTTTAGACTGTACTGTGCGTATCGATTGAAATAGAATGCTATGCTACTGTAAAGGAAAAATATGATTTTTCATTGTTCAAATAAATGGATCAGTTACTTTCAAACTGTTTTACACCAATACTACTACAGTAGAAGATGCTGCCATAGCACAGATAGAAATTGAACGTAAATAAGAAACATTCGTAAACTTCTAATTTGAAAATTATGTTGCAAGCATATAACAGCTGTTACTTTATAAACAAACTAACTAACCGGTATTCGAAATTTAAAATATTTCCATATCAGTGTAATATGTTTTTAATAAAATATATCATTGTCTCTCGAGTATTGAACTTTCTTCATTAAATTAATTGTTGCCTTTTCATTGTTAATGTCTTTATTCATTATTATTGAGTATTATTCTAAAGTATGTTGCAAGTACGAATGGGTTACTCGTTTAATCCATATTTAATTTTAAATTGCAAAAGTAAATATTGTATTCTACGACGAATATATTTGTCAAATGATAAATTGTCATAGTTTCATGACCAGTATATTTGATATTGAACGTTGATAGAAATAATTTGAGACCATTGATGAACAACCATATAAAAATTTCACAAGTTATAAGTTTATGAATAAACATTCATTGAAAAAATTTAAACTTGAGAGTAACATGAATCGTATCTAAAACATTTGCTTGTAAATGTCAGTTAACCAGTTAACTGTGACGATCTCTTTTCGTATCGCGAAAATCAAGAGTTCTAGCTACAGCATACGGAGATGCATGAATTCATTCTGAAATTATTTATACTTTTTATTTGTTTATTTTATTTTGTCTTGACCTCGAAATATTCTAGACACATTGAAATGTACGAATACATATTAGATTTCGCTAAAATTACAATTTAAATAGCTAATGGTAACTAAACTTTACGCATTACAAGTATCATGGAGAATTTGCAGTATTTTATGCAACGACGAGTATACTCGTCAAACACAGCTAACTGGTTAAAAAGAAAATATTTATAAATATTCATATCGGCACAACCAATCTTCTATCCATATAAACGTGCTGCCAATTAATCAGACTTCAATACGTCACTGCTTACGCTTCTCGTAAAATTTTCATGAATTATTTTGATAGCATGATTCGTGCTATCTTTTCGACTGTAGATAAACTTAAAACTCTTCTGAAATAAATATCTACTTCCTTTTATACCCAAATTACACTCTTATCGTAAATTGTTTTTCATTTTAAAGCGATGATTAAATCATCTTTCGTTTTTCTTTCTATGACATATCACGCTATTAAAATATTTTACCGTACAAATGGTGTATTTTACAGGAGTAAAGTTCTAAAATTGTTTACATACGTTTTATCGACGTTGCTCCGTCCAACAGGAAGGGAAATTTAATCGACTCTATTATTAATTGCGAATAAGATTACAGAAAACCAACTTTGAACGCTGCAGATATATATTCAATGACGTGCAGTATTATTGACGACCCATATTCATAAGAAAGACATCAGCACCACAGCCTCTTCATCATAAATATAAAACTACTGAGATAACAGTAGTATGTGTTACTTAACTCGATCCCAATAATTGTTTGTTTCGTTAATATGTGTATAATTAGAATATCTTATTAGTTTATAATGAAAATATTTTTGAAAACTTGATTTGAAAAATATGTAACACAAACATTTATAGACCTCTTAAACATTACACTGGAAGAATATCTTAATTCTTTTTTTCTAAAGAATTTTTGTCATTATTTTTGCGTTTGCAGTCCACTATCGAAGTAGATATTAGGTTTAGCATTATCTTTTTCACTTATTAATGAAGTACAGAATAATATGCAGTCAATTGTACAATGCCTTATTGATAGTGGCTTCTTTTGAATCATGGCCATGTGCACTCACATTGAATTATAATTAAACCCTTGGAATTAGTATGGGTTTCTACTTTTAACCGAACCTTTAGTTATGTTTTAAATTAATATTATGTATAATCAGGAACAAAGAAAGTAAAGTTAACGGTACTTAACATTAAGTTTGCTTTTCGACAAACAGTAGACTGTTCGAAAAGTTCTAAAAGTTATTTTCCTCTCTTATTCATACATTTTAACAAAAAGTCAAACTTTAACTTTAAAAATTCTTTTGTACTCTTAATAACATCGGAGAAACATCTTAAACACTTTAATTGCCAAAGCAACAGCTGACAGCAACAATTGAACACTTAAAACGTCTGACACATAGTTATCCTTCAACCTTGTTATAGTTTCCAGATATAAAGTAAATTACGTGCAACAAATATATTAGCGTACAAATTTATTTTTAAACATTAACAAATAATTCTGTCACCCATATATATGGGTGACATGGCAGTCAAAGAGTTAAAAAGTGTTTAACACTAGAAAGACTGAAATATACCTACATATATTGCCAAAAAACAGTCAAAATGACTCCATTGTGAAAGAACATCTAATGTGTTAAGAAATTTATTTAAAATTAATTTTTAGTATTTTTTTATATTATTTACAGTTATATAATAGGTTATTAGTAAATATTAACAATAAAAAAAATTTACTTCACTTGGAAAAACAAATAATTTATGCATTATTATTTGTACATTTTATGCAAATAAAAGTGGAAGTCTTTTTATGTGTACATCTTCCGCAAACATCCTTTTGACATTTTTCACATATATTATTTGTTTTGCTGTTGTGGCAAAGTCGTACTTGACAAATTTTGCGTTTGTTAGAATGGGTTGCATATGATGATGTTGCAGCTGATCTTTGTGGGTTATGTGGGATAATATGGTTATCTATTATCAACGAGAATGTACTGATAAGATTATCTGCCATAATGTTCCTTTTTGCGTAGCCTGTTGGCCCTTTCACACCCTTGACAATACAAGTAGATGGTAACCTTTCAGGAATACCACCTTCGTCAAATTTTGACAACACAGTACCATCGGCAGCTGTTTTGGTCTCCTGAAAGGTGTTTTCAGTTTCTTCATCAGAGTCTGAACTACTTAGCACCCTACACCTTTTCCTGGGCATATTGACGACACTTTCATTTGCATCATTGGTGATTGACTCTTCATCGCTATCTTCAGTTTCATATGTTTCACTTTGAATATGAACCGTTTCATCTTCAGATGATAGTTCAGAATTTATTGAATCTAATTCTATATCGGAGCACTTTTCACTTATGTTCTTTAGCTTTTCCAATAACTCGCTTCTATTCGAGATTTCTTTCATGAATTTAGGGCGCAAATGATATAAAATAAACAACTTGTTAGAACAAGTATCACTGCATAAAGATGCGAATAACAAGTACTACTTTAGTTTATTGAGCAACGGGCCCGTTTACACGATGATGTTTTTGACGCTAGCGTCACGAAAAAAAGTAGGAGGGATAGGGCAGGGAGGTACGCGGAAAGAGACGAAGCTGTGATGCTAGCATCAAAATAACTTCCACCTAACTTACGGAATCAAGAAGCACATGTACTTCTATGTTATCATCTAACGGTAATCGAAAAAAATGAAAAATGTTACTTCAATACAGAGTCGAACTGGTTATATAAGAAATTTACTCAATTCAATAATAAAAGTCATTTGATTATTTTAAATTTCCCAAGCAGTCAAAATGACTGCTTTTAGGGAATATAGGTATAACACATATATATACCAGAAATGAAGGAGGGGGGAGGTAACTACAATTATTAATAAACGAATTTATATGTTGTACAAAAAGTCACAAAATTCTACGAAATTGTATCATTATATATATATAATTTTTTTTCCAATTGAAATTAAAAAGCAGTCAAAATGACTTCCTTGGGCAATCTAGTGTTAAAGAGAATAAGATAGCTTCAACGCACTGATTCATTTAAATATTTTTCAATTTACCTAAGAATTTAAGCCTAGAACGTTAAAACGCCTGGCCATCTCTAAACATTATTTAAATATGTTTGAATGTTTAGAGCACCGCCAAAAACTGTGTTATTGTATTTAGAAGAGAATCCTAAATTTTTCCGAAAAATTTCAATTCTACAACTCGCATGTAAGAGAAACCTAGGATGATCATGACATGTGTGTACGTGAAGATGTGCCGTCCATGCCTACTGCGATACGTAATATGTGTTCTGTGTTTTTTGTTTATACATTAGAAGTTGACGAGCGTCGTTCATAGCCTGTTCACATTCCGCTGTACTCTGTGTTGTACTCTATATTATATTATATTATTTCTTATATTAATAAATACCCTGCTATCAGCATGATTAAACTGGAAGAATTTCTGAACACGTTACACGCTGTGTCAGTCCCTGAGGACTGACGGCATGCTATAAATTAATGTGTTATACATAATTTATATAATATTAAGAAATATTCACACTATTTTAATGGATTTGATTGAAACAGAAAAACACAAGTAGGGTATGCGAGTTTTTTGCTTATGCACAGTTGTATTCTTTTTATTTGAAGTTAAATAAAATGTGACGTGAAAGCTAGGCAAAATAGCTCCACGTTCTACGTGTTAAAGTTGAAAATTCAGTTTTCTTTCAATGATTAAATTTCCCAAAAACTGAGAGTGATGCAAGAAACGATTATTGGGTTTGTATCCAGTGTAGCTAAATTGATAAAAATCGTCTACTGATTGTTGATACGCAAGAGAGATAAAATTCGTTTGACAATGAAACGTATCAGGACCATAATAAATATATTTTTATCTACGTGATATCTATGTTCTTTCATTTATTTTATCTGCTTTTAAAGTCGTGGATTCGTAAACGTTTCGTCGACGAACAGTACCTATTGTTAAAACTGTATGGAGTAACAACACCATAAACCGTGTTTATAATTCATAAATGGTGATCGCCTTTGTTTACAAACGACAACAGTTCCAATTCTATTTATAGATCTTTCGTCAAGATATCCTAAACAGTATTTGTACCAACAGTAAAAAGAACATTTTATTGCAAAAACATATGCTTTTGCGTGCGTTCGACTGACTATAGCTTTATAATGTCACGTAAGTAATATTTTTGCTCGTTTTTAAGCTTGCAACATATCATTGTAATTGGAGTATGACAGTTTACGAACATATTTTATCGGTTACTTGAATATTAACCCTTAGCACTCCGATGGCTCTTCTGAGGGGACATTAAAAATTGACAGAGTATTAATCAATACAATGTTTACATTACAATGTTTGTATTTAAGAAGCTAGTAAAAATTGGAGTGTTGTACGTACGATTAAAATTAACAAATTTGGTATTCACGATTGGAAACGAACCACGTATAATGGAGTTATTCTAGGATAAAGAAATGTCTCAAGTTAGGAATTAAAATTGTTTGGAGTGCAAAGGGTTAACCCATTAAGACCTAACGTTGCATCAGTGTATAATTACTCTCGCCGTTTTTTTTTGTTGCGAATTTATATTGTTGAATTACTTTATTTTTCATGTTATAGATAGAGTAAGAGATTTACGGAGATATGATAAAGCAATTTCGACTTAAATCATGAATTCATTTTTATACGTCACTGTGTGTAATAGATTTTTATGTGAATTATAGCATAATTGTGCAGTCATTGCAAATTTCAAATTGTAAATTATGTATGTGAATTGAAAGTTATAGAAATTACATAATTAAATACAGGCATGAGTCTAAACATATGTTTGATAGTACTTATACGCTTTACCGTACGCAATTAGAAGCAATAAATAATCATTTGTAGAAAAAAAGTGTTCTTCATTTTTTGGAAGTCAGTAGATTAAAAAAGCCTCCTTGATGTATTAACTTTTACTTTTCAATTGTTAATGTTTCGAAACTGAATTCTAAACTCACAAACTGATAGATAAATTTTAGATTTGCATTTACCCGAGAAGAGTATACTCAGTTATCAATAGTAACAATTTAAACTA
Organism: Agapostemon virescens; assembly: GCA_028453745.1. Lineage (NCBI taxonomy): Eukaryota > Metazoa > Arthropoda > Insecta > Hymenoptera > Halictidae > Agapostemon > Agapostemon virescens. The sequence continues at coordinate 4,661,963 of CM052089.1, forward strand.
CAGTTTTGGAATGGACACAGTTTGTGAATATCAGCGATATAAATACAATCGAATTCTAGTCAAATTATTTTACCACTATTACAATCTTATCTCTAGGAATTTATGTTTTCCAACGTGTACAACAGCTGAACTACTTCAATCACGATTTTGTCAATCAGTGTATCAATTATATCTATGCTAAGTCTAGTTAAGACTTAAAGCAATTTCATCTAGCACGAGCTTTGAAAGAATAGAATAACAAGAACAAGGAGAATAACTTGTACAAGTTAGAAAATTCTAAGTGCTTTAAATGACAAATAAATGTAGACATTCAGAAATGTGCAATAAGAGTATTATTTATAGAAAACGATTTTGTTATTTCATGCATTGCTGGAATATTCAAAATTATACATTTCAAAATGATTCTTTACATCTCTTTCCATTAAATATGTATAAGTAAAATTTGAAAGAAGCCTATTCTTTTTAAAGAGTATGTGCTGCAGGTAAAATTTTGAGTGTTTATAAATGTTTTAATACTTTTTCAAATGTCCATGCATGTCCATACTAAAAAAGGAGAATTCTGCACAGCTAATGTCTAACCATAGAACAATACGAAATAAAAATAAGTATTCAACAAAGACACACGGTTTCTTTCGGATTTAACGTCTAATTTTTATATATACATACAGTACCGCACGAAAGTATTCGGACACTCTTCAAACCTAAATAACTTTTTCAAAATTGAATGAAACGACTTGACTTTATGGAGCAACTAGCAGCATTGATTTACTAAATGATATGCAAACATAATTTTGAAATAATTCTAATTCGTAGAAATTACGTGGGAAAGTAGAAAAGACATTTTTTAATACATTTTTATTTCAACTCGTAATGAAAATTTAAAATATGCGTTTTTCAGAACTGTGTTAGTTATACACATGCTGAAAATCTCACCGAAATCAATTGACGCGGGAAAAAATGGCACGCGTAGAAAGATGTAAGAATTTCTGTAGTTTAAGCAGAAACTGAACAAGAATCGTGAAAAATTGCGATTTTCACCATTTTCGATGGCACGTAGCTTGTGTGTACGTCGATCGATTTTAATGAATTTTTCTGCATGCGTATAACTATCATAGATCTACCAGATGCGTCTATAATTTTTTGTGCGTGACTGAAATAGAAAGTATTTAAAAAGTTCCTTTTTTATTGGTCATGTAATTCACATCAGTTCCAATATTTACAAAATTTATTTTGTATATCATTTATTAAATCAATGCAACTAATTGCTCAAGAAAAGTCAAGACGTTTGGTCCAATCTTAAAAAAGTTATTTAGGTTTGAAGAGTGTCCGAATACTTTCGTACGCTACTGTACATTTGAAATTTACAAAATTCATGTTAAAATGTTACAATTGGGCAATTTTTGATGTATTAGCTCTCGAAGATTGTAAAATCGTGGTAATATTCTAAGATCTGCAATCTAAAGTTAAGTTAAAATTTTATTAAAACGTTCGGACGTTGTTATTACGAAATATGAATTATAGAACAATTAGACGAATGTAAAAATGTGTGAGAATGTGAATGTAATCGAATAAAGTAACAGCTTAAAGCAAAATAAGCTAACTGTGATTGTTGTAAACGAGGTAGTACAGCATATATGTATGTGAAAACGTCAATGAAAAAGTAATAAATAAGTAATGGTTTGTAGGTCACGATAAACAGACAGATTTTAATATACAAGATGATCTATTACGCAAAAATATGTGCAAACCAGAAACAGCAATCCTTTAGCACAACACATGTTCAAAGACAGTCTACACTTTTCACATGAAACGTACAATAAATTATTTCGGCAGATATCAAATTGTTAATACGAAATTTTTAAATACTAGATGTTCAAATTAGTTCGTACCCTCTTCTTGATAAACTTTTCGATTATGTACAAACAACTAAACTATTTTCTATCATCGAAAATAATCTCCATCGTATTTTGTGCATTCACTTTATCTTACAAATAATGTATCTTCAATTTGAAGATTGAAATTTTTTGTAGTTAAAATGACGTTACAATAGACTAATTGTGAGGGCCACGAATTATTTTATACATCTAGCAGAGAATTTGTTATAGTAGATTAAAATGAATTAAATGACTAGCCTGTGGCTTTTTAAGTAAAATAAAAGTTGTTTGCATCAGTTGTACGATATGAGAGCTGCATAAACGTTTATCCCCTTCGCGAATAATTGTAGCGAACTTAAAATAATACAACTGTATTTTTATATTCATTAAATACTTTCACTGTTTTACAATTGACCTACTCATATCTTCTACAAATGCATAAAACTCTGTTTATTAATGACGTATTTATATATGTATATATATAACTTTTGTGTTACATTTTCGAAGTTTCCGTATTCGAATTTCTTCCACAGTCTTCACCGCATGGTTCGTAAAATCACACGCTTCATGGAGAAGTTACTATCACCACTGGAAGAAATGAGTTTCTCGAAAGAAATGCGTTCCTCGAAAGAAATGAAAGTTACGATGACAATTCTCGTCACGCTTATTTCACTACCACGAACCACTGATCACTGGTCACATTAGAGCATGCGGTCGATTGTTATACGATTCTTTTATCGATGTTATATGCCGAATAAAACAGTAACTATTGTATGGAAGATAAGCGTGAAACGAGTATCTTGATCACACGCGCTGTGCTCACTGAATGAGTACTCCTACTTTTACATGTTTGCAATACGTATTTAGGATGACTATTTTAGACTATCTTATCAGTTCCCTAATCAATGAATACATCTTCTATCTATTGTTGTATTTCACCCATCGTTAAAAATTAACGAATTATAATCTTTTAATTAGAGTCTCAAAAGTACTGCAACTATTTGCAATCGTTGAAAAGATTTTTAAAGCTTACATTTCGGCATTCGAACGATAGAAAGAGGAAAACGTTGTAGTAACAATGGGCGACATAATTCCTATGATTCTTATGCTATGTAAATGTACTATAGATTGATATGTAAATTATTTTAAATATTAATTTAAATTGCTTTGCTTTGCAAATCAGTATCCATGCCACAGTTACATTCTTATAATTCAAGTAGTAACCTCTGACCAACATTTTTTGCTCGACAAATCAAGCGTTCAACGTTGCATGTCTTTATGTTTTCACTGCGGAAATATGTTCATTAACGATTAAGGCATATGTGATAATGAAACTCGGTATATGTAAAGAAAATATTACAAAGAAATTAAATATATTTGTGTTTTCGTAATCTGCAGAAATAGCAAATTAGACAGTGATTTATAGGAGGTTTTAGTAACTTTGATAGATTGAAAACAATTTCCTACCATCCTCATTGTTCAAAATATTAAAGAGTGTTCTAACGTTTTGTCACGCTACTTAATTTCTTTATAATTTTCACACAAAAATAGACAGCATATTATTTTATATTTGGTAAAAATGCGTAGGAATTTATCATTGTACACATATTTTTCTAAAATATCATTTATATAGAATAATTAAAGTAATTTTAAATAATTTGTTTACTATCCATGTCTATGATTACGATGAAATATTTTCTGCCGGAGACAGTATTATATCCAGTCCATTTTAAATTATGCACTACGATTTTGTATGACTGCGTTCTAGTTTCAATAGTAGGAACTTAATTTCCTGACAGATGAAATATAATTTAATGAAATCATTATAGCAGTTTTATTCCGTATATCTATATATTTGTTATATTCTAAACGAAGCGTTATTAAATTGTTAATAATAAATTTCTTGTGTATAATGTTCTTCTCGGTTGATATTAACTTGCTTATTATTTACGCACTTGATTCTTCTTTTATGTGGTACATTTGTTCCAGAATATGAAATATGAAAAAAAGAATATATTACATACGCAAAAATTAAAAAATGATTTGAGTAACTGATACAAACAATGATTTATTAATAATAGTATAAAAATCGTTTAATGAAACTCTGTTCAATCGTAACAGAATAGCTTTTTGTTTGAAATACTCATTTAATATATGTACATGCGCAAACAATATATATATGTATCGTTCTTGAAGAAAAGTATGTGTCACTGATAAAGCAAGGAATGTAAAACAGCATTCGTAACCGGTTGTTACAGTCTTTTCGCATACAACCTTTTCCTTCTTATATTCCTGCACATCGTTATTGTAAATATCCATTTGTTACTGCTTGTATATATTTGCCATTTTCTGCCAGCATTTTAATGACACTGTCATCGTGATTTGTTGAGGAAAATGCGCTCTTTTCTTTCATCATTTTGCAACTCCTTTCACAAATTTTTCACCATTGCAGGAAATGAAAATTATGATCAAAATTTATTATTTAAAAGAATTGAGTTTAGAAATTTGGAAAATGACAGTTGCTTGGACAGAATTAAATTAAAGAATATCGTTGATAGAAGATTTTTTTGGCATTCCAACCGTATTATTTTGGACTCATGTATATTAAGGGATTCAAGAAACACAGTTAAAATAAAAAGTATCGTTGAAAGAAGATTTGTTTGGTATTCTAACCGTGTTATTTTGGATTCGTGTATATTGAAGGATCCAATATCTCTTTTAATTATATTTCTATCTACGACACTGAAAACTGCAAAACAGAAGCGAGGTGGAAAAGCAGACAGTAGAGGTCCGATGGTTACAGCCAAATAATTTTTTATTCACATTAAATGCATTCAATATTTGGACCGTTTATTTTGAAAGTGGTGCAAGTCCATTTTCTTCTGCTTCGAGAAAATTAAACGTTAACAGATCTGACAATTAAAAAATATAGGTTAATTATGTGCAGTCTGGGAATGTTTGTACTAATTTATCAATATGTAATTTGATTATATAAATTTCTCTTAGGCGAATTTAACTAAAATAATATATATTTCCAGGCTGCAAATGGATTTACACCACTTTCATAATTAGTCAATTGTAAATGTCATTTAATTTCAATTTTGAAATAACAAATATCACTTAATCAAATTTTCTTTATAAATAATAATAAGAAATAAAATAGAATTAGTACTTTTTATTTTGAACGTTAATTATATTTATATATTGTTAAACTTAACACAAGATATTGGTATTATTAATTATTTATGCTCTTCATGTGACAGTGTTTTGAAATATTCGTGATGCACAGGAGGTATATAAGGTAATAGCTGTTGCATATCCTTATTTTTTTCGTATGTAATAGGATTGGCATCGTGATACAAAGGCGCCAGGGCGATTTTTTCAAATTTTGGCTGTCTTCCCCGACATGTAGGTGATAAATTTAGAGTCTTAAATTCTGTGTCCTCCATTGATGTTTTATATAAAATAGCATACGGTGCACTTTTGCAAAATCTCATCCAACATATTTGCAACCAATTTACTTTTTCTCCATTAGTTTTTCTCCATCCTGTTTCTTCTTATCTGTTTTTAAATTGCGTTTTGTAGATTTTTTGTTGAAACGAAATTCTCTCGTTTCATTTCGTGTAAAATAAATTTATTATGTTGTCTACATTGGTTTATAAAGTCATAATAATCCTGTGGTGTGTACAGGAAATTCTTTTTTCGTAATGCCATTTTTTCTGTCTAATGAAATTGGACTTACACCACTTTCATAATCAATGGTTACGCAATTTCTTTTACCGGCCAATTTTAAATTGAACAAAGCATAAGCATTTTTTAAGATATTAAATACTAACTAGTTATAAACAAAAAGTTTACACTAAACTAAGCATAAATTACGTCATATCTCTTTTTTTTTTTAAGGACTTACACCACTTTCAAAATAAACGGTCCATTTATATTATTATTCAGTTATATAATAAAGTATAATGTTATAAGTGTATTAAGTATATTATCATTCAATAGTCGCCCCGATATTCTTAACCGCATAAAAGAAAATCTTCTAACAAGAGAATATGTAAAATTTGTTCTAATTCGAGCATTTGAAATGTTTCAATTTTGTTTCGCTATTCGCCGACCGATTTAAAAGTATCATTGCTCAGATAATAAATGAAGAAATAACGACATTTACATAATTTACTTCGCGTGCGAATTGAAAAAATATATTAACACTAATGAATTGCGCCAACAAATTTAGAAATTTTTATTAAATTATTTCTTATTACTAAGAAATTAATATTAAAACATTTCAAAATTAAATTAGAAGCTATTATTTTAAAGACATTATTTACAAGTATTTTATAATTACCACATTATAAGATAAAACTCATTTGTAATATCTTAGCATTGTATTTAAATAAACCTGAAAAGTCTTAACTTCCTGTATGATATCTTCTTAAACCACAATTCTTAAAACTGTAAATAATATTAATTATAAAAAGATATGATACGTTTTAATTATATGATTCATTCAGTATTGTGGGCATTTAGATATTGTGCCGCAAAAAGGACAAATCCATCAAACTGTATCGCTTTCGGATATATAGTTACCTCTTTTAATATTCAGATACAACGCTGTTTCTTTATCTTTTGTTTTGTATAAGGCAACCTAATTCCTGTATCCTGTCACTTATTGTACGAATATATTCCTGACATTTCTAACCGATAGAAATATACAAAGACTATGTTTTCTACGGTTAAATATTATAGCTCCTTTCAGGTGGCTGATGATGCTCCTTACTCGATTAATCGAACACGTGTTTAACTCCCATATATTGATTTAGAATGTTTTAATGTCTTTCTTTTTCTTCTGGATAACTTAATTTCCCTAAAGTTTTCCTTTCTTCTGATCACTACTAATTCTACATTGTACATTTCAGACGAATTGTTAGTTTAAATGAATTGTTCTACTGAAATGAAATTCGCTTAATTTTCACAACAACAGTTTATTAACAGAAAACGAAAAATACCAAAAACATAACAAAAACAAAAGAACGAACTGACAGCGATACGTCGGTGCTACTCCACGGATAAACGACTAACTTTAGTCATCCGTCAGAATTTCGCTTTTATCTATCCCCGTGTCCCTCAGAAATTTCCTTCGAACAAGGAAACTTCTGTGGTGGGGATATTGTTTTCCTGTACGGGCCCCTTGGAGAAATTTCGTGTCCTTGGATCGACCAGTCGTGTTCTGGTGAAAATTGAGGATTGGCGGCCAAATGTGCACGCCAAGAAAAAACCTCGAACCTGGTCGCCAAATGTGCACACCAGGTAGGGATCGGCATCCGGCGTCTAAATGTGCGCTCAGAAAGAGCTTGTGCCTGGCGACCAAATGTCCCAGCCCGCCGGCCATACTCCTACTTGAGTCCTGATTGACTTTTCTCCAAGGGGTCCGCTACATACAGTTTATAATAAATATTAGTATAACCACGAAAATTATTGCGATACATTTTAAATCAAAAGTTGTCGCATTTTTATCTTCCGCAATAAAGCAGTTCGAGAAAGTCGTTCAAATTCCGAAATATACTTGTTTCGTATACAAACTAGCGAAATAGAATTCTATCTCGGTAGAAAATTATATTTCGGAGTTTTAAAATCTGCAATTTAATGTGCCACGGAAAAGAAAGACTGCCAGTTTTGATAAGGCGACAGCTTGCAAGTTATCATAGAGGGAAAGGTGAAGGTTACTGTGAAATTTCGCAATTATTAATAGTGAAAGAATATAAAGATATAAAGAAGAAGATCAAACTGAACTGAAAAAATAAAAAAGATAATCCCGAATTTCGAATGAAAGGGAAAAGAGAAAAATTCACATACAGTGCTCCCAAATTAGTTCTGGAGATTTTTTAAGAATGTAGACGACTAATTAGTGCCAAAACCATGCATAGAGTACTGAGAAACGATTTAATGGTCGAATCTCGTAAAGAAAGCCGTGCATAACCTAAACAAATAGGAGAAAAAGATTCACTTTCGTTAAAAAGTTTTTTTAGAGACATTTATGGAAGGTTTTATTATCAACGATAGGAGTACATATTGTTTTGGTTCATATAGAGAGTCAGCATCGTATAGTGAAGAGTAAACTAAGCTTTGAAAAATTTGAAAGTCTAGTTTGGAACCCGGAGGGTTTGTGATTGTGAGAAATTGCATTTCGAGTAACATCCTTGATGAACTATAGCGGATGATAATGTTCATCGAAGATATTACAAACGAAAATACGTATTTGGACCTTCTGACAAACAATGTGTTGAAAAGTGCAAATAATCTGGGAATCCCAAATAGTTTTGAATTCTACCATGATAATAATCTCGAACATTAGGCCAGAACAGTACAAGAATATTTGTTATACAATTGGCTCCTTTGTAAGTATTTTCTTACACCCTCCTTCACAATCTCCAGATTTAAATCCCACAGAAAATCTATGGTCTCGATCAGACCAAATAATTAGAAAATAATCCAATATGTTTAAAAAGTGAATTACAAACAAGACTAAAAGCTGAATTTCTTCAAAATATTAACTCTAGAACTACCGAATAATAAATCCAACGATATAAATTGCTTTTTAATAATAACGAGACTGCATTTATTAATACTTCATATAATTATTATAGTAATATGTAGGTTATTAAAGAAGTACAACCAAAAATTTCGGATAAAAACATTTTTATAAGATCAATAATTACGAAAGAAAAAACTAGGGACCAGACAAAATGACTGATTTGGTAGTTTAGGATATAAAAAATTATGTTTACAAAAGTCCGTTATGTGTATATATAAAACAAAATGTGAATACAATAAGATTAAAGCAAGGTAAAAAAGAATTCGGATTATACAAAGAATTTAACCCTTTGAACTCCGAGTCATTTGACTTCCTAAGTACGAGGCATTTTTTTTATCCCAGAAGAATTCTATTGTAGGAGGTTCATTTCCTTTCGTGCATATCAAATTTGTTACTATTAATCGTACACAGAACATTTCAATTTTTCCTAACTTCTTAAATACAAACATTGTAATGTAACAATTGTTTTAAATAATAGTCTGACAATTTTTAGTATCTCCGCAGAGGAGCCATTGGAGTGTTAAGGATTAAACCTCAATAATCGAAGAGAAAAAAAGTGTTTGTATTTGCCATCAAGGTTGAAACAGTTATGAAGTAAGGTAGCCAGATGTAGAATAAAACATAAAACGAAAAATAATATGAAGGAAGAATTAGTGGGAAATGTGTAGGGTACGCAGAACGGAAAAGAAATTGTATCAAGGATCGAAACGCAGATATGAAGATAAGAGTTCCCAGCATGCTGGCAAAGAAATAATAGCAATCTCCAATGCTAAAAATATATAATTGGATAAGTTATTGCATGCTTCCTTCTCGTTTCATTTGCAAAAATATTAATTCTACTGATAAATGGGTAAACTCACTTTGGAATAATAAACATTTCGATTATAATTGCTTTGAACGAAAAATTCAAAAGAATTTTTTATTTCTACGAGTATGGTTGTCATTTTAAATTAAATAGTTACACAGAAAACAGCATAACATTCCAACAAAAAAGGAGGCGATTTTTCTAACGACAAATTTCAAAATTAGATATGACAAAATTTTATTTTTAATGATAATTGCATAGAAATGTATAATATTCACCATTTTTAAAATGTTATTATTAATAACACGCGTTTATTTATATACATAGTTTTAGGCTATATTACAATGCAAAATGCCACAGTGGCAGATAATACGTTAATATTCTTGTGACATACTTCACAAACAATTAATTGTCTAATAGTAGAATTCACAAGAAGATTATACGAATTGTCTATTTTAGATACCTTTTATCGCTTCGGTGTAGCTTTCCAGCTAACATTATCTACTATCTTGCTCAATTATAAACGATTCTCTAGAAATCTATCGCTTTTGAGCTTGTTTCCTTGGATTAAAACTTCAGCGTCACATTTCAATCAATTTCAAGTTTTTCTACATTTGTCTAATAGAAACATCATATCAAATGTATAGATGCTTTTTTAAATATATTTAATTAAATGGTAAGAAAGAACAGTTAATTAGAAAATGATTCTGCTTTTCTAGGTACATCTTTACCAGTTTTGAGAAGCCAACTGTAGAATTGTTTCAATTCTACATTGAATGAAAAATGCTTAAAAAAATTTGCTAATTATTTATTTCAAAAGTATATCGATCAGGTCAACGTTTTTAACAAGCTTTCCCTACACATATAATACACTCATCTACAGTTTCCCAATTATACAATTAAGAATATAAAACAAAATTCAATTACGCAACCACAATTACATAATTCAACAACGCAATCAAAATTAATATTAATATTTTCATGGAAATAAGCTCTCTTAAATGAAAGTGTCAGCTGTTTGTCAAAAAACAAGAATACGTGTACACATAATAAAGCGATAAAGGAAATACACATCCAATTGACATTTGATACTGTTGCGTTTTACTTAAATTATCATTCGGGCCTTGAAAGATACTGTTTGTATTTTTAAATGCCGATTGTAATCTTTTGGAATTGGTTGATCTTGTTGTTGCAATTATGTAGTGGAACTTTTAGATTCAATAAACTGCACAGATTCTCTGTAGCACTTGTGTTGCACCATGAAGAGCACCCTCATGATATCAATGATGTTCAAACAAAATTAGTCATTGGCTTAATCAATTTCTTGTGCTTTTCAGTTTCAACACTAAGCCAAATGTTTTTCTTTTTTAAATTACATACAGCCAATATAATTGTATATTACGGAACGCGCACAATAAAAATAATAAGTAGATTTACATTTATATTTTCAAATACATATACATAATAATAATAATACTATATGTATTATATTCGAGTATTTTATATCGTGATGTAAATATCCTATCGATGTATTTCATTTAAATTAAAAATAAACGTTATTTATCTATTATTCTAAAGAATTTCTATTTTGGAAAGAGAAAAACTATTTTTTACACTTTTTTCAAACTTATCACTGTCATGTTTTTAAAATATTAATAAACAAATAAATGTAAGAATTATACGATACTGTATTTTTCACATATTATTTTATACTATCGCATCATCATAGAAGTTCTTAGCAACAACAACAATTACGTAACAGTTAAGCAACAATTATATTTTATAATGAAAACCTATAGCTTTCGGAAATGCAAGAACGAAGTTTATATTCTTCTGGCTATTTAGACAGTTATTGGGATTGTTAAATAAAACTAAAACCCCTAAAAAAAGGCTTTTTCATTCATTTTAACTTAATGATGACCGCCACAAGAGAAATTGTTTGTATAGACATTTTTAATGTACAGATTCTAAAATATTTGCTCAATTAGAATTTGGCAATGTTCCTAAGGGTAACAATTCTTTTCGTAGCAATTCCGCAGGAATAGATGAATCGTCGAATAAATATGAAATAGAACTGTCTATGTAACACTAGTAACACTGGTATAATCTTCACTTCATTAAAAAACTATATCTGCCTATGTGGAACGGTAGGAAACTGCTTCTTTCCTTGGACATGCCATTATATTCAACGAACACGAACTAGATATTGTGCTCTTAATCTTTAAGCATACAGACCTGATTAGCTGAATTCAGAATTGCTTTTAAGCCAAGTAAATACAGATGTCATTAAAGGCTCATGATGCAATAAAGATTTTATAACGAGACTTCTAGAATTAAAAGTCGTGTATACTGATAATTTTAGCGACCAAACGGTTTATCAATTCATTGCAATGACTAATTAAACAGCGGAGAACACTATATGAGCCGTTTATTTTGAAAGTCGCGTAAGTCATTTTAAAAAAATTCGAGTCAGCTACCATAAAAGTTACATTTTTACAAGATTTTTTCATTCCGAGGCAACTTGTTACTAATATGTTTAAAATCGTTATGATTTTGTAACACGAAACTTTGCTGGTTGATGAAGCGATGAAAAAGTTTATTTTGCAAGTGGCGTAAGTCCCATTGTAAGAGTTTCAAATAGATATGGAAAATAATTATGCAATAAAATTTCATGAGATTCCAGCTTTATGTTTAATTATCAAAGTAACAGTTGAATTATCAATGTGCAATGACTTTGTTTTAAACAATGAAACAGTGCCTGTCCACAGAAAATGCGATTTTTGAAAGGCTAAAAAATATTGACGGTGAAAGAGTAAATTGGTTTAAAGTATGTTGGATGAGATTTTTGAGAAGCGATTCATATAAGTTATTCTATGAAACAACAATGAACGAGGATGCACCATTCAAAACATTGGATTTACTACCGTAACGGGGAAGACCGAAAAACTTTAATAATATCCAGTTGGCATCACTATACAAAAAACCGAGACAACTCACAAACCTAAAATATAAGGACTTAATGGATTTATTACATTATATACCACCTGCACATTAAAGTTATTTTAAATCCCTTCCGCGTACACAGACTGGAGAAGACTGAATAATAATTAATAAAACTATATTAATTTTAATGTAAAAATTATTTAACAAAGAATGAAAGTTGAATATTTTTTTGATTTTATAACATCAAAATGTATACATTTATTTTAATTTCAAGGGAAATTTACTTTTCCTATGAACTTCTGCTTTCTTAAGAATTGAAAACGTCGTTTTATTGATTTTTAAAATGGCGTAAGTCCATTCATAGCCATCAAAAACATATTCCTTCAATAATGTTAATTATGCTAATTGGGATGATAAATTTGACACCTTTAGAAACTCAAAAACATTATTCTATTATGTTATCTGCTACCCATATTTTTAAATTTAATCCAACGCAAACCCTTCAATATCTCGATTCGAGCATAAATGGATTTAAGCCACTTTTAAAATAAACGGTGTAGCGGGATACGGTGGAAGAGGTAGCGGCCGAGTGGATGGATGTTCAGGGGATGGAATAGTCTAGGAATAATCTAAGTATTCTAGGACAGACGGAAATATATTTTATTAGAGGAGTTTAGGATTTGCAGGTTTTACAGATTACAGATTTAAAGAAAGAAACGTTTCAATGACTAACAACGAATATGAATTCAAACAAAACAGGTTTCGTTCAATCAAGCAGTTTAAGCTTAATCAAACCAATAGAATCAAACAACAAGAACAGGTCATCGTATCCCTATGCCCGATAGGCGGCCGTGACTATTTCTCGTCCTCTCCTACCGTCATGGTAACCGTTGAACCTGACGTAACTAAGAATCAGATCATCGTATCCCTATGTTCGGTAGGCGGCCGTGACTTATTCTCGTCCTCTCCTACCGACATGGTAACCGTCGATCTTGTGCGGATTATACCAGGGAAGCTACCAGGAGCAACCCCTGACAATTCCTGCGCTACCGGGCGGCCGTGACTTATTCTCGTCCTACCTCGTATAGCCGGAATCGCTCAGAGTCAATCGCGGGTCCTCTATTTATACTACGTCGTTGCTAGCCATGAGCGGTCTTGTAAACAATTCGGTATCTAAGCAGAATCGAAACTTCTAGAAAATATCGATCGGTCCAGAACCGGTTTTATCTGGAAATTGCAAGATTCGATGTTTCGAGAAGGTTCTCGTACGGTCCAGAAAATTATCGATCGGCTAATAAACAATTGGTAACTCCGCGGTTTTCACGCGTCTCGACGTTTCTCGACGGAATATCGATTGGAGACAAGGATGGTCGATGTCATTTGTCTTCGTCTTTTCTTCGTCTCGTTACAACGGTTTATATATATAAACACCCGTTCATTAAAACCCAAAAATGAAAATGGTTGAAACTTTTACTAAACATTTCTTGAAACAAGTAAACTAGCTTTTGAAATTTTTAGTGGAAATGTTTGTATTACTTACAGATTTTTAAAGAACATTTTATTGTTTGGTGAAATGTGTAGAAGTTAAATAAACTTTATTTGTCTTCAACAATATTTTTTATTTTGTTCTTTTTATTAATTATCGTTTAGTTTCCATTTGTAAATATGATTTACATATGATTTTTACATTTATCACAATGCAGTGTATGAAAACAAATACGTTATTAAACAGTCGATTTTGACTTGTCTCTCTTGCAATAACGTAAAGAATACCACTGTAGTCGACCCGTCAAATTTAATCCAACGCAAACCCTTCAATATCTCGATTCGAGCATAAATGGACTTAAGAAAGTTTCAAAATAAACGGCTCATATATTTCACATATGTTTATTGAATAACACGTATTTTACAATAAAATATATTTATAAACAGTAATAATAATAATAATAATACTGTTGGTAATAGTGATTGTAGAACTTAATAGAACAATTGTATATGAGAACGTTTTTTTCAATGTTGTAGTACATCATAATGTTGTAGTACACAGTGTACAAATAAAATGAATGCTGCATTATATAGTGTAATCAAAATCGAGAAGAAAATATCCTTCTCTTTTTTAACGTGTTTATTTATTTAAATATAGTATAAGTTCATATCGATCGAATTCCAATATTACGTTGAAGCTGCTGGTATATTTAACAGTGTCGAGAATAGCAATTCAGTGAATAAGAACGATCCCCGCTGATGTATGTACGTATTCTATTCGTACTATTCTTTTGATTAAAAACGATCTTTGTTGCGGTCTGTGATGGATTTTTCAATCCGTCAGACTTTGGCTGTTTGCACGTGGTGTGCCGACTAAATTGTAATGATTAACTAAACTTCTCGAAGGACCACCTTCCCTGTTTAGGAAGGACTATATATATCAATGTTCACGAGGTTCGAAGTACTGACTGAGGCTATCGTGATGTACAAGTACGATGTATAACACGAAACGTGACAAGATCGCGTTTCTCTAAGTATCTATGTATCTAAATGTGTTTGTATTCAACTATATGTATTCAACTATATCGAGACAGTCACGAGTTCGCCCTGATAAAGGCTTGTCCCTACTCTTTCCGTTGATCATCCTTTCTCTCAGAAGAAGTCGATGGACCAACGGAAGTCTATGGATATTTTCTGGGCCTTACGATTCGCTGGGAGGGCTGTACAAGTGACAACAATCGAGGATAGATAGTGGGGATACTGGAGGCATTTTCAGGGGTGACCAAATTTGCCGAATAAGGCAGTGCACCCACATCTGCAAGTAATTTAGATCAGGTGGTGGAACCACCCGATCGTGTCGAAAGCGTAACTAATATGGTCACTTGTACAGCGTTCGACCCCCTATTGTCTAAGGGTTCGTCGAGTCGAAGGAAGTGTAGCCCCTGTGCCTTGGGTCGGCCGGCAATGATTGCCAGATGTGGCGGTGACAGGCCCACACCGTAGCCTTAAGAATCTAAAATCAAAGAACCA
Source organism: Agapostemon virescens (assembly GCA_028453745.1). Classification (NCBI taxonomy): domain Eukaryota; kingdom Metazoa; phylum Arthropoda; class Insecta; order Hymenoptera; family Halictidae; genus Agapostemon; species Agapostemon virescens. The sequence continues at coordinate 4,677,195 of CM052089.1, forward strand.
AGGCCCAGGGTAACAATAGTGACTTACTGTCATAAAAGTTCGCCCAGCGCTAACCGTCCAATCTTGAAGATAATATCTTTTTGAGAGCAGGCTTTGATAGTGCCGACAGTTTTCGAGGAAAATCCTAGTTGATTAAACACTTCCATTCGTTATCAAAATCGATTAGATCTGGAAAAAAATTGTCATTTGAACATCAAGTATTGTCTACACACAAGGCAAGAAAATTTTGATTATCTAAGTTATTCGTCGCTGACACCCATCGGAAAAACGAATAATTCTGCTTTCACTGGAACGAAGATTGTGCATTTTTTGTATTTACATTATGAAAGGAATTTCATAAATTTTTTCGGTTTGAATTTTGAATTTTGTATCTTTATTTGATGACAAACGAACAATTTTGTTTATTAGATTTCCTCCAAAATTTGTATTTATATTACATTATTCCAATTTCATCGATTAATTAATACATGTTAATCGATATCTAAATAATCGAAATTTTAATGCTACTATGCTACTATATGCAATGAGTCAAAACTTGTAATAAAAACAAGCATATGGCATTTTAAATACAAGAAATGTAAATACGTTATTCTCAACTTATTAAAATTGTTCACGAAAGAAAAACATTTCTAATTATCTCCCTATTTTACAGTTTAAGCAGAACATTTTAATTTTACATACTTATCCACTATATAGTAATGAATTGGAATAAAAAATTTCCAAATCAAAGTACACATTTTTTAAATATATATAAGAAATCAATATTTATGTAGGGAATTGTTTGTGTATTGAAGTTACCTTTATTCCTTTTATACAAGATATATGAATTTCGTCTTTTAAATTAAAAATACGTTATCAAAACTGAAATTACTAACATTAAGTTGAAGCGAATTTCATTTTATAATGCTTTTTACGAATTCTCCAATTGTTGTAATTTTAATATTTGAAGTAATGTTTATGATTTTTTATTATTATTGCAATTTATATTTATATATATATAAATGGAAGCAAACATTTAAAACAAATTTAAGCATTGCATTGACAGTTTAATATCTCGTGTTCTTACAATTTATTAAATATACAGTATAATTATTTCTTAGAACACGATTGCACAAAATGCTTAGTGACCATAAAATTGGAATACATCGATTTATGTCACATATTTCTAAGTACTATGTCTTACGAGCTTTAAGTTGTCAATTTTCACGGACTTAGCGATTCTTATCGATGTTCTCAGTTTTAACCTCGGAACAAAGAAAATAGAAATAAATTTTCTAAATAACATATTAGTGCATGGTAACGATGACTAGACTAATTGTTGTGTTGTGCTTGTTTCAAGAATTTTCCACCTTAAGATACGAGCGGATTAACCGATTTACGGGCAATTACTTTATCTCAGTTTATACGATAATGTGTTTGAACACTGTAGCGCTGCCGCCCCCGAAGGTTTACAAAAGAGACGATCGGAGGTATTGTATTTGCTCATGACGTTCGATCGAGGAAAGAACAGTATGGGTACACCAACGTCTTTGGGAATGGAAATAAGCTTGCTCAGATTAACAACGAATAGGATAGTAGAATACTGTGACACCAATTTCTCTTGGTAGCTCAAGTCAGAGGTAGGTAAGAGGCTGACTTATAGTACCAAGGTCATCAATTTGTCTTTGTT
>CM052089.1:4688027-4698912 GCA_028453745.1 Agapostemon virescens
CTTGAGTATGCAGAACGTGATGGACAAGAACGTTCTGCATACTCAAGTATTGTTAAAACATTTTGTGAGACTGGTAGTGTCAACAGAAACATTCACAGTATGAGACGTAAGACTGTTACTCATGAAGCAAATGTGAACAATATCATCGCGAAAGTAAATCAAAACTCGCATGTTAGTATAAGGCAACTTGGACGTGAAACTGGTATTAATGTTACAAGCATATTCCGGATTCTTCATTCACAAAAATTTCATCCTTTCGATTTATCTCTTCACGAAGAGCTCCATGGAAGAGACTTTGAAAACCGCGTATACTATTCTCAATGGGGTATACGGAAATATGAAAGTGATGAAATGTTTTTCCAAACAGTATTGTTTACGGATGAAGCATCCTTTACAAATCATGGTCAGGTGAACTTCAAGAACATGCATTATTTTTCAGTTGAAAATCCACGATGGTTTAGACAACTCGATAAGCAGAAACCATGGACCATAAATGTCTGGTGTGGTATTCTAAATAATAGGATAATTGGGCCGTATTTTATCAACGGTACACAAACTGGGCAGAAGTATGCTGAATTTTTAGAACATATTCGACCAAGTTTATTAGAAGATGTACCATTTAGGGACCGACTAGTATTATGGTATCAACATGATGGGTGTCCAGCACACTTTTCACATATTGCAAATCGTGTCCTCAACGAAAAATTCCCAAATCATTGGATGGGACGCAATGGGCCTGTATCATGGCCGGCTTGTTCACCCGATTCCACCCCACTTGATTTTTTGTTATGGGGGACATTAAAGGGTACGGTTTATCAAGAGCAGCCCACGACGCCAGAAAATATGAAGGAACGAATAATTGCAGCATGTGCTGATATGAAACCTGAAATCATCGAAAGAGCTGTACAATCTGTCGGTTTTCGCCTAACGAAGTGTATTACATCGGAAGGACATCATTTCGAACATTTATTGCAGTAGTAAATGTGATTATTTACAAGTTCAAGTTCATGGTCGAATTCCTGTTATCGTTGAAATCTGAAATGTCGCTGAAAGAAAATTCTGCATTAATTAGCAAATTTTAGAGTTCACTGTCATTTCAAGGTCGTGCTATTAAACATGGATGTATGCACAATAATGTTTGCTACAACATACAACAACAAAAACTATATATATATGTAAAAAAACGCGAGTAACCTTGGAGAAACGGTTAAAAAATTACAATTTACAAAAAACGATTCTTCCATCTGATTCGTCTTTTGAAACAATTTGGATTACGTTAGCAACATTTTTCGTATTTTCAGAGGTAATGGAGATATTTAGGTGTCCTGTTTTAGACGAAACACCCTGTATTATTATAAAATAAGTTTTTTATAAAAGCGTAAATCTCGCAACAAAATTGTTCACATTACCATTAGATTAGTGATGCTATTTAGAACATGATGGAGATAGAGATCACTCGATGCAAGTGTCTTAATTGTGTCCGGTTGCAGTAATTATTATTAACTACCACACAAATTAACGTATTAATGGACGTTCGTTAAAATATGTGCAATCGCTTACATAATGAACAGTCAACTATTCCGCCATCAAACGTAAGTTTACCTCAAATTTAGGGTACACGTCAGTTCCTTCGATTCTTCTTCCGACGTGGTCGATCATCATGAAAACAGGCTCCCAAACAACATGGCTTCTCTCTTCTTTCAAAGACAGTGTCATGTTCAATGCGATTGCGAAACAGAGTTCGCCAGCGTACGCTAAATTCCATGCGTCATGAATTAATTTTGCTCTAGTCAAAACTGGAATTGTTTCCCGATTTGGTCCCTGCAAATATTCCGACAGCATTCTCCAGCTACACCTGTCATAATTTACAAGGAACATTCCTGTAAAATACAATTTCATTTGAACATATTGTAATTACAATTTTCAAGCAATATTAATAATTTGATGCAATATAGTCAATGTTAGTAAATATGGACAATCCTCTTCATCGTTTATTCTTTATCATTGCCATATCCCTCCATAAAAATAGTAATTTGAGGGGTCTTCTGGTCTAGAAATTTCTAGAATTTGGTTGTCTTTCCGTTTGTAGTTGATTTGTTTAAATTCATAATAATAACGGAATGACAGATGCCCGAAGAACGCAGCTTTTGCTGCACGTGTACATACAGTAATAGCCAGCTACTTAAATATATCTTTTAACCCTTTTGCATCATAAGCTCATATATGCATGGAATTTTCCTGATCATTGTTGCCGCAGCGCAGATATCAGTGAATTTTCCAATTTTTTGAATGATGCAAATTGGTTAAAAACGAATAAGTTTTTCATAATTGGTACAAATCACTTAAACTATTTGAGATGTTAGAAGAGTTACTTCATTTTTAAAAATTGCTATTAACGTTTTTAACTGTGCCTATAACAAACATTTTAAATGTCACTTTTGTAAATTTAAATAAATTTTATACGTATGCTGTCACGGTCCGCAAAGTGTTTAAAAATAACAAAAATTGTGTGAAAATGTTATTGTGCCTTAACTTTAAATTTTTTATGCGGTACCCGATTTCGATGAAACTTTTTACATGCATATAACTAATTTAGTTTTGAATAAAGTATGTTTTCACTTTTCGTTGTAGGCACAAATAAAGAAAGTTAAAAATCATGGTCTTCATTTGTTTCTTCACAGCTCTGGTAAATAGCAATTAAGAAAAAGTTTTGTTACACATTATTCAGTAAACTGATCCTTCTGAAATTTGAGAAACCTTAAGTCGCTTCAATTTTTAAAAAGTTATCTCTTTTTAGAAAATGTATTTACTTACGTAGCTGGATATCATTGTATGTATACATAATTACTAGTAAGGGAAATCTTATTATCTGACATGGTTGACAGGATATCTCGAGTCCTGATTAACTTCAAATTTTTAAAGAATCTTCGAAAAAATTGCTACTGTCGCATCAACCCAAAATTTGGTTGTATATTGTCATACTTCTATTTCTTTTATTATGTGAAATGCGAAGAAAAAGTTAGGAAACCATAATTTTGTAGAACGCCATTTTTTATAATAATAAGACATTGCATTTCTTTTGGTTTATATTAACTATATCTATACTAACTGAAATGCCACTGAGTGAAAGCGTTTTAGCCAATAAAACACTTTTTAAACTGTTTCTTTCCAAGTAACTATAATTTCTACGATTTTAAATTGTAGGAATTATTATAAATATATTACATACATTATAAAATTATATTACGTAATTGAAATCATGGGAAATATGCATATAAAACATCCAAATAAAACTATCTGATCTTTTTACGTTCAAGCAATGCCTACAAAATGGCGCTCTAGACCTAAAGACCCCCTAACTCATCTATTTAAAATCATTTCATTGTTTGTTAGTTGTAGCAATAATATGAACATGAAATGAATTAATTTGATGTTCTGTTCAACATTTGTACCTATTTCTTCGGGATTCACAATAATAAATTTGTTTTCGTCATAGGTGTCAGGAATGGTGAGATTTTTTGGTTCGTTTGTCAACCATAAACGACACGGTTTGTCTAATTCCCAGTGGTCCTCTGATACGATCACAAGAGGTATATCCCACGTAAAGCTCAATTTAGATGTCGAGGCTGGCGGAGATCCTCTGAGATAAACTTTCTGTGAACGAAAATTATTAAATTCATTATATTTGCAAGCTGACAAGGTCGAATCTAGCAAAGACAAATATTTTTATCTAATTTACTGGTGCTAGAATGCATAATGTTGAAAAGTGAGGTTGCTGTATATGAAATTCTTGATTTTAAACAATGAAAGGTAGTGCATAATTTTATTTCGAAATAAAACAGATGTTGATTACAGTGAGCAGCATTCTAATCAACATACTGTTTAAACGAATGATAATTATCATTGATGACTTATAAGTCATTCTAAACGAAGTAAGGTAAACATTGAATTGTTAGGTCCCTCGTGTTCTTCAATTACGTGATTGTTGTCTCCATTCTCGTGATTATTTCTACCATCGATGAACCGTGCTCTTATTTACTATCAAATTTTGACTAAACATCGTACAATGCTGTGGTCAATATATTTATTTCTTCTCTCGTATCGATATTGAAAAAAACTTTATTTAATAGTACAATTCGATATATAAATAGTAACTGAAGATTCGATTTGAAAGACAAGCTTTGTACGTTCAACTAAATCGCTTCGTAACATTTGTATTCTGCAATCAAACATTTCATATACACCAACCTAATCTTCAGAAACTTTAAAGTAATTATTGCAGAGCTCTAATTGACAATTTTATAATAAAGTGCAAGTTATTCTTGAAAGCCTCGCACGATTATAATTAACAGCATTCAAAACGAAACACGATAAATCTAAATAAAAATGTTAGAATCCTGATTGAAACATATAGAAAATTTTAAGGGACATACTTCTTCGAGATCTTTTTACCATGGCCGTAAATCTTTTATATACGGAACAATCAAATTTTTATTACAACTATGGTGTTATTACAAGTTTTTGTTAACTGTTTGAAATGAATATTATAAGTTTGTATTGAATGTTTGCTTAAGAAAATTTGCATACACATGAAATTGTAATTGTGAAACTGTTAACCCTCAACACTCCAATGGCTCTTCTGAGAAGACATTGAAATTTGCCATACTATTATTCGACACAGCTTTTGTATCACTATATTTGCGTTTAAAAAGTCGGTAAAATTTCAAGTGTTGCACGTATGAATTATAGTAACAAACTTTCTGTACACGAAAGGAAATGAACCATGTACAATGGAACTATTGTACATTAAAAAGTATCTCGACTTTGGAATTAAACTCGCTTGGAGTGATGAAAGTTAATACAATTTAAATTATTATTTCATTGTGAACTCTTAACACTAAATTGCCCAAGGAAGTCATTTTGACTGCTTTTTAATTGCAATTAAGAAAAATTATGTATATAATGATACAATGTCTTAGAATTCTGTGACTTCTTGTACAACATATAAATGCGTTTATTAATAACTGTAGTTACCTCCCCCCCCTCCATTTCCGGTATAATATGTGTGATATATCTATATTGCCCAAAAGCAGTCGTTTTGACTGCTTGCGAAATTTAAAATAACCGAATGACTCTTATTATTGCATTGAGTAAATTTCTTATATTACTAGTTTGGCTCTGTATTGAAATAACATTTTTCATTTTTTTCGATTACCGTTACATGATAATATACAAGTTCATGTGCTTCTTGATTCCGTAGGTTAGGTGGAAATTATTTTGATGCTAGCATCACAGCTTCGTCTCTTTCCGCGTACCTCCCTGCCCTATCCCTCCTACTTTTTTTCGTGACGCTAGCATCAAAAACTTCATCGTGTAAACGGGCCCGTTGCTCAATAAACTAAAGTAGTACTTATTCGTATCTTTATGCAGTGATACTTGTTCTAACAAGTTGTTTATTTTATATCATTTGCGCCCTAAATTCATGAAAGAAATGTCGAATAGAAGTGAGTTATTGGAAAAACTAACGAACATAAGTGAAGAGTGCTCCGATATAGAATCAGATTCAATAAATTCTGAACTACCATCTGAAGATGAAACGGTTCATATTCAATGTGAAACATCTGAAACTGAAGATAGCGATGAAGAGTCGATCACCAATGATGAAAATGAAAGTGTCATCAATATGCCCAGGAAAAGGTGTAGGGTGCTAAGTAGTTCAGACTCTGATGAAGAAACTGAAAACACCTTTCAGGAGACCGAAACAGCTGCCGAGGGTACTGTGTGGTCAAAATTTGACGAAGGTGGTATTCCTGAAAGGTTACCATCTACTTGTATTTTCAAGGGTGTGAAAGGGCCAACAGGCTACGCAAAAAGGAACATTATGGCAGATAATCTTATCAGTGCATTCTCGTTGATAATAGATAACCATATTATCCCACATAACCCACAAAGATCATCTGCAACGTCATCAAATGCAACCCATTCCAACAATCGCAAAATTTGTCAAGTACGACTTTGCCACAACAGCAAAACAAATAATATGTGTGAAAAATGTCAAAAGTATGTTTGCGGAAGATGTACACATAAAAAGATTTCCACTTTTATTTGCATAAAATGTACAAATAATAATGCATAAATTATTTTTTTTCCAAGTGAAGTAAATTTTTTTTATTGTTAATATTTACTAATAACCTGTTATATAACTGTAAATAATGTAAAAAATATTAAAAATTAATTTTTAATCAATTTCTTTACACATTAATTATTTCTTTACAATGCAGTCACTTTAACTGCTTTTGGGCAATATTGGTATATACGAAGTTTCAGTCTTTCTAGTGTTAAAGGATAGATGCGAACGTGTTGGAAATTCACAGCAGCTATTTGGTATAATAACATAACTGTGGGACTTGAAATACTTGTGAAAACAATTATCAGGTGTTTGTGGCGGCATGCAAATGCAACTGGCAATCAAGATTATCAGTCGTTCAGTTTTTATTTTGATTACACTTTGTACGTTTCTTCGAACGGCATTAATGGCCGCTCTAAAGATACGACAGCATTTTTTTCTCTTCAAGGGCAGAAACACCTTTCTCATTCTATTACCGTTTCCGCAACTGCGCATCCGTTCATTTAAAACCTCATTTGCGTGTGAACTACTCGCAAGAAGAATTGTTACGATCAGATTTTTATGCAAATTTGCAACAAAATAAAGAATCGAAAAATATTGGACTCTTGTCAACCCTCGCCAAGATGCCCGTTGCTTCTAAAAAAATAAAGAATCGAAAAATATTGGACTCTTGCGAACCCTCACCAAAATGTCCGTAGCTTGTCCATTATTTCGAATCATATTCGTGTACACGATAACCGATTTGAATTAGTTTATTGTTTTCGAGAAAATCGACATTGAAAATTCGGCAAACGCCGCGTGTTATTGGATGAGAATCATCTGACGCGTCTGTACACGCCATTACCAGATCTATTTGCAAAATCTTGGCGAATTTTCAAAGGCGATTTTCTTAAAACAAAGTTTTATATGATCAAATTTTATTCCACATTTTTTATGCGAGTCTTGAATATTAACTCCTTGTCATATTATGACCAGTCAGACTTCTGGTGAAGTTTTTAAACAATGTTTTACAAATCTAAATATTATACTTTCCTTGTAAGACAAATTCAAATTTTATTCTTTTGTAAACAATACTTAAGCCTTAGTGTAAACGTAACAGTATAAAAAATATAAATCGTCTTTTCTCTTTTATAACATTTTTAGCGATGAAAACGTTATAATGGCTTTAGTTACAAAGAAAATGGTATCGCAAGGAGTTAATCATCCACTTCTCCATTGTGCCATCCAAACAAAGGGTTGTCAAACACCTTGTATACTTATATCGAGTTTCTTTAAAACAAAATGAATCTTTTGTTTGGTTAAAACTATTTTCTGTTTTCAGGTAAGTAAAAGTTTCTTATTGACTGTTAAATGTATGGAATAAACGTTCCAATTACTACCCTGCATTTTATAACAGTTTTCTTAGAACAGGAAAGTTAAGGGTCTCACTTATCATTACAGTTATTCTATAATCAATTGACAATTTCAATAGTTCCATTCGACACTGGAAAATCAGACTTAATCTAAGGTGCCATATAAGTAGATCTTTGTTTATCAATTTTGAATGTATGAAAAATAAAAATTGCATGTTAGTTTGTTTTCAATGAAAGTTTTTTAAATATTAAGAGATATTCAATGATTATGAGACTTGGAATCTTTCCAAAATGACTATTATTCGCTTGCATGTTCTTTAGCCAAAAAGTGAAAATATTGATGTAATTCAGATAAATATAACGTTCGTTTGATAGCGCTAATCAACGAGAGCACGTCTTGGATCTGCATTGCTTCTACTAAAATTCATTCCGAATTTTTTAAACAAATGTTAAGATTAAAATAGATTAAAATTGAAAAGTATTGAAACACGATAATTAGACGTAGTTGCATTTAAAGATACAACGATTATGAAAGAGAAGTATCGCTTTTACTAAAATTCATTCAGAATTTTTTAACCAAATGTTAAGATTAAAATAAATTAAAATTGAAAATGATTGAAACACGAAAATTAGACGTAGTTGCATTTAAAGATACAACGATTATGAAAGAGAAGTTTCGCTTCTACTAAAATTCATTTCGAATTTTTTAACCAAATGTTAAGATTGAAATATATTAAAATTGAAAATGATTGAAACACGATAATTAGAATTAGTTGCATTTAAAGATACAACAATTATAGAAGAGAAGTAAACCATACGCAAAATAAGCTAAAATCTTATTAGATTATTGCAAATATGAATGAAACAAAGTATTTTGAGGAAAACTAGTTTCTAAATTTAAGCTCATTAGAAGTTAAACTGTTTAGGCTATTAATTTACAGTTCTAACGATTCATTCATCGTCGAGTATCATAAAAGCATTATCATTCGAAGAGAATAACGCGTTACGGAAATTACAACGTGTCATGGAAATTATTACTGTCGACAGATATAGCATACATGAATCATTTGATGGTTTCAGTCGATCGTGAATGAATTTTGTATCAATTAATTTACGAGTTGTAAAACAAATGTGGAAGAAACCATCAGCAGTCTCATACTCGTTAACTCTTAATTCTCTCCCATATTAATAACGAAACCTTTCTTTATAATACAGAATGACTTTCAATTTTGAAACACAAACATGACTGAACCTACTCGAATGCGTGTTAGACGTATAATAAAATCGTTAGTCATAAATGCATAAATCAACGGTTACTAATTTGCGATTCAGTTACTATCGACTGTGTTAGGTTATTGAATTATGCATTCTAGGATCGTTTAGAAAATTCCTTCTCCATGATTGACAAATAGAAAATCAGGCAACAGATGAAAATATTTGCTTTGTCATCTAAGAAACATATTTATACAAGGACGGATTTCATTCAGAATGTTGGCAAACAAATTGATCACGCCATTTCCTCGACGTTACGGCGTTATCCATGCGAAAATCACATTATTGTTCCGGTTTCAACGTCCCTGAGGGGAACAGCACTTTTGTTCGATAAGCTTACAAACATAAGTGCACCTACCTGCTTGAAGGTAATCGCTTTAGTTTCATAATCTCGTATGACCGTGACCAATGGTATTCGGTCTCGATAAACCCATTTTCCAGCGATGGTGCTGATCCGTAGATCTTTCGGTAAAATGTCCGCCTCTTTCGCGACTTCGTACAATATGTTATAGAGTTCGTCCATCAAGACTAATCGTCGTGGCCTGGAATAATTTAGGTTATAATTGTACGTAAAAGTAAGTTCAAATAAATCAGTTGTACGAGATGCTCCATTTGATACGAACTACGCAATTATTTCCTAAACTTGTTACAACAAAATGCGTAGATTCATTTAACAGAACCAACGGTCACTATGAAGTCGCGGAGGAACATTCACATAGACAAAGTTTGGGATCATCTTAACACGCCCAAACAAAGTTAGTTCCATTTGACACATTGTTTTAAGCATTTAGGAAATGACTAAACAATACTGAAATAGTTTAGGAAATAGTTGTTTGATTCATTACAAATGGGGCACCCTGTATGATACCCAGAAAGCAATTAACACTGTTACAAATTCCGAAATTTAAAGGTGTAGAATTTAAAGGCAATGCAAATATAAAATGCTAGCGAAATTAAAATAAGGAACAATTTTTATTATATTAGATTGATTTTATAAATTCGTCGGGTTATCTTGAATATCTCTTTTTCGTTTATGAAGAATATAGAAAATCATAATCGATCAATTATCAAATCGTTAGCTATAAGTAGTTTCTATTTGATCACAGTTAAAGTTACGAGCCAATTAAAATTAGGACATATTTATGTTTGCAACCGAGCAGCTGATATTACCACTCAATCATTTCCTTAAACAAGATAGACTGTACTTAAATCGATGTCTCACAATAAAAAATTGCATAACTATCCGAAGTTCAGAAATGATCTTCATAAATAATACAAATGTTTATTTTTGCGTTATTTCATAAAATTGTAAATTACTAGAATTTAGTTTTTCATTACTAAAATGGCAATTTCAAATGGCAACGTGTATATTAGTTTGTCGCAAAAGATCTCTTGTGTTTGCATGAAATTGTTAACCAGGCAAAGCATTATAAAAACAAAATGTTATATCTTCTTTTAAATGCTTGACCGTTATTGTACTTTTACCGACCCAATCCTGCCATTTTTCGTATAAACTCATACCTGTTCCTTATTTTAGAAATTCAGTACAGTCTAATATTTTAACTGGAGTGAATTTACTCGTTTGTTGGAAACGGTCAGTTAATACAAAAACACTGATATTTAATATAGAGCATTGTAAATATTATTCATAACAAATTAGTGAAAAACATTACTACCCTTCCGAATGTTTTTTAACGAAGGTCCTGATCCCTTCCTGCAATAGATCCTTGCCAAGAGTGTAGTTAAACATTCGGAACACTAGTTCAACTGGAAATAATTGGAAACAAAGTTAAATTATAATCACGAACTTTACTTATTTATTAATTTTAATCTCTTTTACAGCCAGTCGATGAAAAATTACTGATTATTAATAATAACTTAATAATTGCTCTAATATATGTAATGTATATGCATTTTTCATTTAAAAAAGAATCGACTCAATCAATCGACTAGAAAACATCGTAGATCATGTTTCAAAGGGAAATTGTAACGGGCAAGCTTTAATCTTTGAAGCAATGAAGGTTGCAATTATGAGAAATATTTTCCAAAGATTTAAGCATATAAATTTAGAATACATTCGATCTAAATAAAAATTGAAGTTTTCCAATCGTTGTATCATGCATAAATGAACGAT
>CM052089.1:4699312-4756547 GCA_028453745.1 Agapostemon virescens
TCACAGTTTCAATATTGACAATTACTCAAAATAAGAAGTTTCGTGTTTAAATATTTTTTGAATCTACTGTATGTTTTCATTAATTTATCAAAATTCCTAATAATGTGTGAAAAGTAAAGTTTCCATTTTATCATGCCCGAAACATAATGCACTACATGAAAACTTCAAAATAGGAAATACAGGCTGAACGGTAACCTTGACAAAGATAAAATACAAGAACTCCTAGAATTTATTAAACAATCTAGAATTCTGGAAGTTATGCTGTAATAAATACGTGCTTTTGTCGGTAATAATTATGGAATCAATGCGACGGGTAATCTTTATATAAAAAAATATCACAATTATTGTGATTATTTTAAAAACTTTCAACAATGATAGCTGCCAAATTAATTTGATTTTCTTCAGAGACGCAGAAATTGTAGTTGCAAAATGGTACTGAAAAATCAACCAACCGCAAAAGGAAAACCATATTACTCTACTCTTTTCAGATATAAATAGCAAAATAAACGAATTCAACTATATTTCCTCCATGTTACATGCCCCCCTTCACTATACCCGCTCGACATTGAACTTGTGAACAGCCACTGACTACAGTTCAGTTCAGTCAGGATGTCATAGCTTCCAGATATACAGTTCAAACAAGATATTGTTGTTTAGTTTCTGATTATTACAAATGTTCCACAGAGGATATTGACAGTGATAAACATGTTGATGTGAGTACTATTGGGTGATAAGTATATTAATTTAAACAAAAGTAACAAAAATTTGTAATGTCGGAGAAAGATGATACTTTTTTTTATGGACAATCACTAGAAGTTTATAAAATATTATTTGAAATGTATCCTGATTGTATGATATATTATCCTGATATATGTCCCGATTTCATTAAAATGCTTTTTGATTAGCTAGATTTGTATAAAAAAAATTTATAAAAATATAATAACTTACAAAATACGAATGAAGTGATTAATAAACTCTTTACTTGAAACAAAAAACAGCGGGATTAGTATTATTTGACAGTTGTTAAAATTATAAAAATATCCCCACGAAAACATTTTACATAAACTTTTTCATTAAAAGAAATGTTAACTTAAAAGTTATACAAACTTTGGATAATTACAATCTTGTCATCATTATAAAGCAGTGTATATTTATATAGTTTAGTGCTCCTTTGTTCTAGTGTTAATTCCTTTAAACATAAAACGCTTTTATATTAAATCAATATTTTTTAAAACGGTTTCTGAATCCGTATTGTTGCGAAGGAAATAAACATTGATCGATGTGATTTTACTATGCATCAATTACTTCGATGTGACATTACTATAATGTCTAAACATGAATAAACAACTTTGCGGAAAGATTTTTCTTAAAATTTATAAAGAAACTGACTTTTTCACAAGAAGTCCATATTTTTGTTTAAAAATGTTATTATTCAATTGTTCAGTGTCATTCGTCAAAAATTTGGTGGAACAATTTTGTTAATTGAATTAAAACAATGCAATATTAAGGAATGCCTTTGTGAAAAAGATCTCTTACAAAATCGTACATTTTTTTGTATTTAATCATTTAAAACCGCAGTAGAGATTTATTTTACTTTATTTATATTTCAAATTCAATATCAACGAGTATTGTAAAGGAATTTTAACAACAATTGCACATTTACGGAATATAGTACACAGTAATTAATTGACTATGGATTCTATATATTTATGAGAAAAATAAGAGGGTTCAATTTAAAAGAGTAGTAAAAATAAAACAAGTTTAGTTGTTGTTAACACTAGAACGACGCAGCACTAAACTATACTAGTATATACTTCTTTATAATAACGACAAGGTTGCACTTATTCAAAGTTTGTACAACTTTTATGTTAACATAAATTTCAATGAAAAAGTTTATGTAAAAACATTTCGCGGGAACATTCTAATAATTTCAATAACTCTCGTAATAATAATGAAGTAATAATAATAATCCCACTGTTTTTTGTTTCAGTGTTTCTAATGCTAATACACATCTATTTAAGAACATCTAGGCGTTATTATAGTTATGAATTTTCTTTTCATATTTGAAAATTATGCACTACAAAGAAATTCTAATCACTGCAACAGTAAAATAAGTCGTAGTGCAAAGGGTTAAAACTTACTTTTTGATGACATTGCTTCGTTCCTGAGTCCCGCGACTCTAGAGAAAGGTTCGGTCTTCCCGAATTCGTAATAAAGAGAGTATAGCATCGTCATTGGCCATTTTCCTTCCATTTCATCGGGATTGATCTACATAAAAGATTGATGAAGGGCAATAAACCAGGTTACTATTACTTTTCAAAGACATTATTTACCAGCATAAGAAATCTCACTTACATCTACGGTTGCCAAAGAAGCTAGGAACGAGTTAAGGGCTTCGTTAACTCGACCATCGTCCCAATGTATGTATGTTGTAATATACTGACCAATCCACTGATAGGCAATTTCGTATGCTGTATTCCAATAGTAAGGACTGCTCAGTTCGCTTTCTCTGCAATTAAACTCAGGTTTACTTGATCATTTCTTAACGGTTTATCACAAAACATACAGCTGGCAGTGAATTTCATTCAACCCTTTGCACTCGAAGCTATTGTAACTAGAAAACCAAAGCATTTCTTTGACTAAGGATATTATTGTTCTACACGAATTATTTCACTTTATGGATATGAGGTTTTTCACTGTTACTTGTCCTTACAATGGTTAAATTCTGATCAATTTCTTAGATGTAAAGATAGCGATGTTAGAATTGTTTTAAACAATTGTGTAAAAATTTTTCCTGGCGTTTTAGAGCCGTCATTCGAGTGCTAAGGATTAATAAAAATCCATAAAATATTACACAATTTTCAGTGCCTACTTTCGTCATTTTATGTAGTGAGTTCGAATCAATCGTATACAGGGTGGTCCACGCAATTGTTTCAGGTCATAACTCCGTTATTATTGCATTTACGAAAAAATGCCAAAGGAGAAAAATAAATGGTTCGAAGAGCAGTACATCTGTAAGCCTTAACAATTTTTTATATGCAGCAGTGCATATGCAATTAACAATTCCATCATTTCTTTAAATAGAAATCCATATTTTTTTTACACAGATCGATTCTTCTGTTCTAATAATAAACTTCTAATAAACTATTAGAATACCATGGCAAAAAAATTATTAGATCTCGAGATATTTTCAAAAAATGTCTTTTTTGAAGAAGATACTCAAGCGCTTCTCCATTACATCTTAAACATTTCTGATAACGTTTTTTTATTGTTTGCATAACTGCGTTTAAATTATCTGTAGTTATTGCTGCACATTTCAGTATGATTCTTTCTCTCAGATTCTCTACAGAACCTATGGGATTTGAATAAATTCTATCTTTCAAATAACCCCACAGAAAAAAGTCAAGGGGACTTAAATCAGGTGAACGGGCTGGCCAACGTATACATGTATTTGTTGCGATAACGTTATTGCAAAACTTATTTTTTAGAAACCGCATGGCCACTTCTGAGTTGTCTGCCGGTGCACCATCTTGTTGAAAGTATTTACAATTTAGCCTGTCTCGGAGAGAAATGTCGTCGAGAAGATATGACAATTCAAATTCCAAAAAGTGCCGATATTTTTCTCCGTTTAGGGCACCATCGATGAAGTATGGACCAATAATATTGGTATTTAAAATCCCACACCGTACATTAATAGTGTACCTTATTTGGTGATGTATATTCCTCCTAAGGAATGGATTTCTTCTTGCCCATGTATGTTCATTATGACGATTAAAAATACCATTGTTGGTGAACGTATTTTCATCCGTCCACAAAATCTGCCGCGGGAAATCTTCGTTGATCTGAATTTGGTTTAAAACAAATTGACAAAATTGCATACGTCTTATTGAATCTCCAGCATGTAAGGCATGTCCAACACTAAATCGATACGGATGAAGCTTCTCTGATTTTAAAATTCGTTTCACACTACCGAGGCTTACATTGCATTCTCTCGATATTTCTCGTGTTGATGCTTGTGGTTTCCACTGTAAATCAACGAGTATGTTCACTCTGTTGTTTTCATTTCCTACTACGGGTTTTGGAACTTCTCTTTTGGGTTTGGTAAATGCACCATAGTGTTGCAAACTGTTATTCAAGTTGAAAAACAATTGCCGCGATGGTTGTCGACGGTTTGGATATTTTTCCTGGTACAGTCTTGCGGCGGCATTCGTATTTTTGTCACACAACACGAAAGTGTCGTACATGTGTTGTTTCTCACTGTTAGTAAAATACATTTTCTCGTATTTAGTGAAATACAGTTACACTTTTTCAAATTCTTAGTTTTCGTACTCAAGTTACGATACGTGAATTGCTACTGAACGATGAAATGCTTACTCGGACAAATCAGTTTCTGTTATGATAACAATGTCGAAAGGGTGTTTACCTTTACAACATAGTTGTGAAGTGTTTGAGTATCTTCTTCAATAAAGACTTTTTTTGAAAATATCTCGAGATCTAATAATTTTTTTGCCATGGTGTTCTAATCATTTTTTACGTAGAATGAAGAGAAGAAACGGTCTGTGTAAAAAAAATATGCATTTCTATTTAGAGAAATGATGCAATTGTTAATTGCACATGCACTGCTGCATCTAAAAAAATTTAAAGGCCTACGGATGTAGTGCTCTTCGAACCATTTATCTTTCTCCTTTGGCATTTTTTCGTAAATGCAATAATAACAGAGTTATGACTTGAAACAATTGCGTGGACCACTCTGTATAAAGAAAATATAAATGCAAGAATAAATATATTTGTCTTTTTATAATGGGCAAAATGAGTGTATTAATTATTATATGAGTATATTGTATTATATTCGTCGCGAGAAATATTGAAAAGCGTTCTAATACTTTGTCATGCTACTTAAAAGTCGTTATAATTTTTACAAAGAAGGAGACAATTTATTATTTCATATTTAGTAAAATGGTAAAAGAATTGATTAATGTACTAACATTTTTCTAAAATATCATCAAGACTCATATGCCATATTTGTCTAATATAATCATGCTTTTGGTTGAATATTTTCTGCTAAAGGTAGCAATAGTCAATCAAATAGACTATAAATATAATTTCTCAGTTAATCCATATCAGGTATACACTTGTAAGAAATTTGAATACGTTGAATACGTACTTGAAAAGCATCAAACCCCAACTGTCAGAAGCTTCGGCAGCACTATATTGCGGCACTGCCATTAAATCGAGTTTTGGCAATAAAATAGAACTGTTGAAATATTGTTGGAAATAATTGATAATCGTGACTACTTTGTCAGGCACGTCTTCCAAAACCTTTATGTATTCTTTCCTGCCCCAAATCTTCACTTCCAGTCGTGTTCCATTAATTTCGTCGACTTGCTTTTGCGGGGATATACTTTCGAAATCTGACACAACTAGAGCCAATTGGTATGGTGCTATTTCTGGCGTTTCTTCAAAGTGATCCCATATTTGGTCTGGGACATCCGCGCTGCGCAAAAATCGAAGTAATGCATTAAATTAATTACACACACGATATAAAACTGTAAGAAACATTGTTCAATGATTAAAACTGGAAAATTTGGTATTTATTTCATACCAATCCACACTTTCAATAGCATTTGAAACAATATTTCAAAAAACATTCAAGGAATCATTTAGTTAATATTCTTTGGTAAAAAGGTTGAAAATATTTTTTAAATGAACTAAATCACAGTTACTATAAACTCGAATATAACGTATCTGATAAAACTAATTATATCGTTTGTTAAATGTTCTTCGTATATTATAAATCGTGTTATAAAGTATTAACCCCTTGCCATGTTATGACGAGTCAGACTCGTATTGAAGATTCTAAATAAAATCTAACAAATATAAACATTATATCTTTCTTTTTAGGCGATATCAAATGTTGTTCATTTGTGATTAATATTTAAGCATTAAAGTATATGTAGCAGTAGAAAATATATAAATTTTCTGTCCCCTTCTGTAACATTTTTTGTGATGAAGATATTATAATAACTTTAGTTACAAATAAAATGGTACGGCAAGGACATAACACTAGAATTAGGGGACCTGCCAAAATGATGAGTTCCAGATTGTTTATTTTACAATTATCGAGACTATGAAAGTACGTTTTTTAAAGAAATTTATTCAATAAATTTTTCGTAATAAAACAAACGAGGTTACAGTTAGCAAGCTTTTGTTACAGCTATTTGGAATGCAATGCAGATTTGTTGTTTAATAACGCGAACAAAGGCATTAAATGAAAGTTGTGCAAATTACTTACTCCTCAGTATAGTTCGCAGCCGGCATGTTCGATCTAGCTGTCATGTTTTTCGGATGTAAAACACTTAGCTTGAAGTTGGCTTTGTAAGCCGGTTCATCCATGCACGGGAACATCTTCTGAGCCTGGTCAAATCCAAAGTAGGTGGCCACGAAATAGCTGGGCGAAAAGTAACAATTTGAGCCGTTTATTTTTAGATGGTCTAAGTCTATTTTTCAAAAAAATCAAGCTAACTATTTTAATATTTTCATATCTATGTTATTTTTTTATTTTGAAAGAAATTGTGAATAATATATTTAAAATCACTAGGATTTTGTGAAAAGGAAAATTAGTTGGTTAATAGAATGATACAAATTTTTATTTTGAAAGTGGCTTGAATCCTATTTTGAAAGTTGCAAACGGATATGTAGTATATTATACTGTCAAATTTTATGAATTTAGAGCTTTAATAAAAATAATGATTTTTTAAATAGTAGTGATTCCATTGAGTATATAATTTTAATATAATATATCAACACAAACAAATAAGTGAAAAAGATTATCAATGTGAAGCAAATTGATAATGGTAACCGTACTGTACATTCGCGATATATGTTTCTCGAGTTTTCTGAAGATTGAACCTTCTAAAAAATCTTAAAAAGGTAAAAAAATCGCTAAGTACATAGAGACACACCATAAATCATAACCATAAGTTCCTATTATCAGGGCATTCATTTTTAGCTAATAATAAAGACTTCGGAGTTGTAGAAATGGTGTTAAGAAAAAACAATTTATTGTTTATCTCAAGAAATATTACGAAGTCATACAAAAAGTGTCGAAAAAATAAGTTCATTCTAAATGAAATGAAAGAATTTCACTCCAACTAAGCCTCTAGAGAAAAAAAACCAAAAGTTGAATATTTGTTTAATTTTGTAACACAAAATAGGATATATTTCTTTTTATTTCAAGGGAAATTTATTTTTTCCTTGGACTTATGCTTCGTTAAGAATTAGAAGAAAGAAAAGAATTTCATTAATTTTGAAATTGGTTTAAGTCCATTTATAGCTATCAGAAACATATTAGTTTTTGAGCAATGTTAATAATGCTACTTGGCTTGATTATACACCCTTATAAATACAAAAACATTATAGTGCCGTTTTATTAGTTACCAATATTTTTAAATTGATTAAAACACAAACCCTTAAATATCTCGATTTTAATATAAATGGATTTGGGCCACTTTCAAAATGAACGGTTCATATGTAAGCGACTGATTTAGCTTTCCACGTTAGTATTGTTATTGTAATTACTGTGTCTTTCCATCGGCGTCGATGTAATCGTGTTTAAATAATCCACTACTTTCGTTGGTGATGAGTTGTCCAGTAAATTTAATGGATACTTCACACATGGTGCCATTTTTCAGCATTTCTTGAAGTTTTAGGACGAAATTATGTTTCTTCTCCGTAGGCTGTTCAGCGCTAAGCACATGCACGTCGAGCATGGGCCATCCATTTTCCCTTTAGAAAATAGTTTCAGAAAATTTTATGATAATATTTTCAACGTATCTTATTGATGTACCCAGGTTAGTTGGATAAAATTAAATAGAAAATATATTCGAGCATCGTTTGTACTAATAGAGATCTTTAAAAAAAATTCGATTCAGCGATGAATTATATTCGTTTCGTTAGTGAAAAATTGATCTAACCTGCTCCTTAGATTGTTCTACATGTTACAAAGTTTAACTGCCCCATAGGATAACTGGACAAAAGTGTTCTATCATTTGTCTGGAGTTATGGCTTAAAAATAAGATGTATTGTTAATTATTTATCGTTTCATTTCATTTGATGTTTCACTATTGTGTAAATTTGCTACACGAGGGTCGCGTTATGTTGTGAAAACGACAACAGATTTAGTATTGAATGACGAATCAATTTGTTAGTTAATCTAAACTGTAAAACAATAATGAGTTGAATTTGAATATTATTCAGCTGGCTGCAGAAGAATTTTTATAGTGAAAAGTGCTAATGACTCAGTGTCCAAATTTAAATATCTGCAACCTTACAATTTTGCAGTATTTGATTAAAACAGTTTTAAAAACATTTGTTGTAAAAACAATTACTCTTTTTAGTGCCACCCCAAAAATGAAATCTGAGCGAGAAAAACATAATTCGGAATAAAATTCCTTAAATTAAAGCAAAATATACTTTATAATGCTTTAATATGATAATCTATCAGATAACATTATCGTACTATTAGAAATCTATAGATTAGGATAGAACAATTAATTTTCGAAAGTCCAGCAAACTATCAAATTAATTGTAATTAAGTACAGCAAAATGTCTAATTAATTGCTTTTAAGATTTAATAAATTAAAGATTGAGTCCTTTTAGATCCTGACCTTTCCTCCAGCGATGGTTGCACAATCCTAACATCGTAGTCATCGATTTTAAGATCAGGATGAACGTTTAGAGTAATTTGGTCACTGGTGTATATCCAAGTGACGTTCAATTTGAGATCACCTTTGAATGCATTATTCCCGATGAAAGGCCGAAGCTTCAATTCGTATCTAGTTGGTACTACATGAATTGGTAGCCTAGCTTGACGCGGCTTGTTGAAAACGTCGTTCAAGTCTATACTACGTATCCATTTTGTCTGAAACCGAAGAAGATATCGAAACCATTGCATATATCCGACCTACGTTACATATTACTGGGTTGTTCGGAAAGTAATTTCGTTTTTTCCCGACAGAGGATTTAATTGTATTTTTTTACACCCAACTTCACACTTAAGCTGCATAATCATTATATGTTTTGAGAGCTGATATAGCAAGGCTTGTGTGTGAAAAAGTCCAATTGATTCTACGCAGTAGTTTTTGGTTGGTTCCCTTTTAAATATGGAGAACAATAAGCAGCATTTTTAATTGTCATATTACATGTATTATTACATTTACAGTCATATTTTACTTTTTTACTATAGAAAAGGTAAAAATGCTGTTCAAGCCAGAAAGAAATTAACCGATGTGTATGAAGAAGATGTGTTGACAGTACGCCAGTGCCAGAACTGGTTTGCAAAATTTTGATCTGGCAATTTTGATGTCGAAGATGCACCACGTTTTGGAAGGCCGGTTGAAGCTGATAAAGACACGATAAATGCATTAGTTGATGCAAACCGGCGAATAACAACACGTGAGATCGGTGAGAGGTTAAATTTATCAAATTTAACTGTTTATAACCACTTGAAAGGCCTGGGTTTAACCTCGAAGCTCGATATATGGGTTCCCCATGTTCTTACGAAGAGAAATTTGTGTCGTCGCTTTGACGTCTGTGATTCGCTTCTCAAATGTCACGAAAATGATCCATTTTTTAAGCGCATCATTACTGAGGACGAAAAATGGGTTGTATATAACAATGTCAAACGCAAGAGATCATGGAGCAAAAAGGATGAACCGGCTCGAAGCATTTCCAAAGCCAATATTCATAAAAAAAGGTGATGCTCTCTGTTTGGTGGGATTTTAAAGGAATCGTTTTTTTTTTGAGCTTTTATCGGATAACACAACAATTAATTCGGAAGTCTACTGTCATCAGCTGGACAAACTGAATGATGCACTTCAACAGAAAAGGCCAGAATTAATGAACAGAACAGGTGTAGTGTTCCACCAAGATAATGCGAGACCTCATACAAGTTTGGTCCAAATAGTTCAAATGGTCCAAATGGTCCAAAGACCAAATATTTTATGAGCATGGAATCATGCTACTACCAGAAAGATTGCAAAAGGTATTGGACCAGAATAGCCAATGTATAATTTAATAAAATGTTTGTTCATTATACGAAAATTATCTTTCATTTTAACAAAAAAAAAAAAACGAAATTACTGTCCGAACAACCCAATATTATCATATTACTTAACAAACGCAATATTATAATACTATCAATAAAGATTCAAATAATTTAAAATTTGAAAAGAATATTTAAAATTGGTACTGTTAGGAAGATAATAGTCTGTCGAATACTATACGTGAAAAATAATAAATTACCATGGTTGCATTAACTGCAAAATTATTAAGCCTTTGCACTTGAAGCAATTCCATTCCAAAATCGAAACAATACTTTTTACATATAATAGGTCCATTCTACATAACTTATTTCCTTTCGTATATATGAAATTAATTACTATTACTGGTACCGAGAACATTAAAATTTGTATCGATTCTTAACTGCAAACCTAGCGATGTAAAAGTTACTTAAATAATAGTATTGCAATTTTTAGTGGCGCCTTATAGGCGCCATTCGGGTGTTAACGGTTAAATTACCTAAATTTTGTAGATTCGCAATAATTAAGTTTGCAAAATGTATAAAAACACTATTGTATAAGGAAAGAATTTATCATATTGTATTGAATGTACGCAACAATTTTAATAAATTTTCTTTTATTTATGAGTGGCACACCAGGCATGTTGCTAGTTGATAATAAAATTGGTTATTTAGACACATCCATAATAAACAAACACAATTGCACATTAAGACGTAGGATTACTGTATTAACAGTTTTAATTAAAAGAAATTATGCATGAACAATCGAAAAAGACGAAAACTTTACATACTCCTAAATACCTCAGAAATGTTTAATTCTCGTATTCTCCTCGAGTGAAAAATTTACCCATTTTCTATAATTTAATAAAATATTTGTTCATTATACGAAAATTGTCTTTCATTTTCACAAGAAAAAACGAAATTACTTTCCTAACAACCCAATAGTTATTTGTGTCTTGCAGTAGATAAATGACTCTAGCTTTGTAGCTTCTTTGAATCGAAATTAGTTAAAACTAACCATGAACATTCACCCCTTGCTATATTATAGCACGTCAAACTCGTGTTGAAGATTTTTAAGAAAGTCTAGCAAAAATGAATATTATGCCTTTCTTTTTCGACAAAATCAAAATTCATTCTTCCGTGATCAATATTTAAGCATTGAAGCAGTTTTAACAGTACAAAAGCAGCATAAATTTGTCTATTCCCTGGTGTAACATTTTTAGTGATGAAGGCGTTATAACAACTTTAGTTTATTATTGTAACACTTTACCGACTGGCGAGTAGTTCAGAATTTTTCAAGGTCCATTGTCCATGATTGAAAACTTTTCAATGAATCTCTCAACACTGACAGCAATTTTTATTGTAAATCAACATGGCATCCTCAGTAACGTTATCTAATAACTTGGTTACAAATTACAATATAAAAGCAGTTTGTTAGGCTTCATTTTGTTACAGTGTAACTATTGAAAGTCCTAGTAATAGACTTCCGATCGGTAAAGTGTTAAGAAAATGATATAGCAATGGGTTAATGGTAGGTCTAATTATAATTTTGAATCAGAAGAAGTAATGCTGTCAGCCAAATATAGGTGACAATGCAGTCAAAGTGTTAATATAAACAAGATTCACAACAAATGCATGATAATATATATAGTAATAACTAAATAGTATAATTAGAAAAATACAAAAAACACTCACACGAGGAAACGTTTCGACACTCTGGAACAGGACCGGAATGAGAACTAGTCCGGCGATTGCAGTGATCCACCTCATAATGCTTCTGTGGAACACGTTGAAGTAATAATTAACATATACAATAAATGGTAACAGTACTTTATAGATTAGGACGGATTTAAAATAATTTTCGTAAACTATTTGAACACAGAACATTCTTGTTATAAATATTTGCTTCACTCATATTCTCACATCAGGAACGTTTGAAAGAGAGTTTTGCTTAAATCAATCTTATCTTTAATCTAACGAAAATCATCCTATTGAACTAATATAAATGACAAACTGACATAATAATCAACTACCATTTGTATGAATCAAATATACCTGCAGCAGGTGTGTGTACATTCAGTGAAAAAAGTTCAGAAACACAATAATCGAAGGACGCCATAAACGTTGGTAACAAGTAGATTACAGATTTATTTACAAATTGTAAAAAACTAAAATTAAATAGAAAGTTCCTCCATGGCTTTGAGAGTTTTGATAAACTAACGATAATATATTGACATGGTTAAATACTTTTAATCGATCCACTATTTCCAATTTCACCAACTCAATTTTGTTATAATTGCATGAAATTCACAGTCGAATAATATGGGACATCAGATTTTGAAGACAGTCTCTAAACGACAGCATACTGTTCTATACTACCTATATCTATTCTAGTTTGTAACACTAAATAATTGTTTGAACCTACTCGTAAAAATATTGGCGTTTCCTAACCTGGCTTGAAGAACAGTATATAAATAACAATAAATAAGAGTATAAATTCAAAAAGTGTCAATTTTTACTTGTAGTACACTTTGATTATTTATAAAAAGTACATTTAATTGAATTAATAAAGTATTTCATAGTTTCAAGCACTATAAACAAATATGAAATAATTAGTGGCATTGATATACTTTTCTACGATTTTATTGATATAAAATATGTTACTATAAATTACTACAAAGATTAAGTTGGACACTCGCTCTACAAGACAAAGAAACTTTTTAACGTAACTATTAACCCTGTAAGCGCATTAGGTATTGATAATGCAAGCGAAATAATTTCAATTGAGCACATAAGATGAATACCGACATAAAGTAAGCTAAGAGACGAGTGAAAAGTACAATAAATAATAATGTTGTTAATGTCATTTGGAGAATTTCACTTTAAATTTGATTGCAAACATTTGGATTTTCGCGATTAAAAATCGTTGTGCATACTGAAGCCGGTCGTATAGACAATTAACTGTAAATATATACTTTCACAATTGCAAATGTTGTACAAAAAAATTGTTTGGCTACAGCATTGTCAAATTTATCGAACATGGAATATACCCGAAAATGTATTCAAATGCAGTTAAATGTATTCGTTGAAATATGAAAAATTGAACTTAACATGTTCCGAAAGTTGTACTTTGTTTGAAAGCAACAGCTGTGCCAATATTTTAAACGTCTAATGTTTGCAAATGAAAGTTAAGAAACACGAAGATCGCTTGAAAATTTCACAAACAGGTTGAAATAAAAAATAAGATACGAAGATAATTGTCCAAACATATGCATGCAACAAGTTCTTTTCGATTATATTTGCATCTCGAATTTGCATCGAAATTTATAATATTCGTATGGAAATTGTAAATCATATGCTTCCATTAACCAATAAGAAAATGTCGACAGTGTAAACAAATTTACATGACCCTAACCATTCTTTTAAATTAATCGAAACAATTCCCATGGAATAAAATATTAATACACTCGAGTGACCAAGGCAGTCTCCTTACTTGAACTCAACAGAACACTTCTAGAACCACGTTGGATGCCAATTGAAAACTTATACCGCCTCAAATGAAACAAACTTAATGAAAACAATATAAAATAAAATACCGATTAAGTTTTGCGTTCGATCGATGAAATGCCACACAGACGCGTTATCAAATCCAATGGTTCTCCAACACCATAGTAGCTTGTTGCAATAATGAGAGATATTTCCACACAGCTGTTTCGTAGAAAATGATTATAAAGTTCAAAGAAAATACCTTAATTTTTCATCACAAAGTCTCTGTTTAAGTTTTCCCTTTTCTATGTTAACCGTTGACCCAACACCAATGCCATCGAAAAAATTCTTCTTATATGTTTACGTACAGAATGTTATCACATTATGTTGCTTTTCATTTCAACCAATGAATCAAATACAAAAAGCAGAAATATATAGTAATTTCAAAAGAATCGATATGCTTCTCGATTTTTATCGTTGGCTGTATACGTAAATATCAATATACAAAATATCCATTGCGAAGTATCGCAAGGATTCACGAAACACTCAATACTTAGACTTACTTCGCGATCTTCTTCCAACACGTCCGTACTTGCATGCGGTGGAGAACGCTCTGACAGCATCAATTCAGAGTATGGCACCTTACAATCACCAATGATTTTGATCTACGTTATCATTAGTATGACCTCGATACAATTTGCTATCAAAGATTTTCTTCTGCAAACCGGTTGGACCGCCAAAGCAGGCGGTCTCGAGCCAACGGTTCGGCTCCTTCGTCTTCCTCATTGGAGAAGACGCTTCTTCGGCCATGGATGAAACGCGCCGAAAAGACTAGAAAAAATGTCACCGGAACCCGAGAAAACATGAACAATCACGTGATCGTCGATTCAAGTTCCGAATCATGAATTCATACCGTTTAGATCCACTTAGCCGCGTAATCTGTGAATCGGCCATTATCCAATTCCATCGGTTGACGTCGCAAAAGGGGACTAATCGCAACGGTATCCGTCGCTGACCACTGCGAAGCTAACGTCAATGGCCAATACTGAAAGAGCGTCAATGGAAATTGTGATACGGTGAACCTGTTGTGCACGATCGTTCCTCCGCGGCATTGTGGATTGGTTTAGTTGTTGAGAAGCTGGCGATCTTGGCCACGTGCAAGGTTTCAATCAGAAATGATAGGATGTTTTTGTGGGTGAGAGAGACTCTTGTGTCGTTTAGAGAAGGCAATTGGGCCAGGCCGCGCTACACAACGTAGCCGGCGTATCATTGAATTCAGTTTAACAAACTTGTTATGCCTCGGGTGAAATAATAGCTTGCATCATTCAGTTACTATCGTGATTTCCACGTGACGGATTCTCTCCATTTGTCACACCTGTCGTGAAATTTTGCAATTGTTGAAGTTCATGACTGGCAATCAGAAGGATAAACCGACCTCGCAGCAAGTATGTGTCTAACGAGAGCTACTACGGTATTAAGAATTCTATTTGTTGACAGTGAATGCAATCAGTTTCTACATTGGTTATTTGTTTCGTCCAGTGAACAAGTGCTTGAAGAATGCAGAAGGAAAGCTATTTACTTGGATTTCTCAGGGAGCCTTTCAACTAATATTATACGGGACAATGTAAGTACATAGTTTTGTTCGTACACGATTATAAAATTGAGTTATCCGGAAAGTTCGGGCCGATTCTGACGGAAGATTTAATTGCAACGCATTTAAGATTTGGTATGTATTTATTAAAAATAAGAATAAATTGGCACAAACTTTCGGGACAACCCAATATTACCACCGTGGCAATGATCAATCGGAGAGATTAGTATCAAAAGGAACTATTCGATTTGACACCGCGATTACGCGGAAAGTAATATGTTTGCATAGAAATTCGGTATGCGATTATGTTACATAGTTGTTTGACAATGTTGAGTCACATCGTTTTAGGATTGCGACAAGTAATATTGATGTTATCAATATTATTAAGTAAGTTATTAAGTAATATTGATTTCATAATTATGACATTCATACGAAGTGTGGTAATTAGTGCATTCTTGGCGTAATCAAATATTCTATGATATATACCTATTTTTCAGTTAGAACCATATTCAGTTACTCCTATTAATATTCGGTCACAATAGTATTTCTGTTTCTTTTGTTTTGTATAAGGTAACGTGATCACGTATCTTGTCAATTATTGTTCAAATACATTCACCGTTCCATACCGGTCAAAAATGCACAAACAATTTTCTTTCAACAATAACATTTATTAATACAATATATTTTAAATAATAAATTGTCATATTTTCATGTCCTACTAATATTCGGACACTTGTGCATGCTCTATAAGAAAGTAATCCTGGGAAGTTGTGAAAACTGCGAAACATATTTATTACGTATACAAACAGTCGAAATAAAATTCTACTTCAGTACAAAGTTATAGTTTGAAGTGTTAAGCGTCTGTAATTTAACATTACACAAAGAGAATACCAGGTTTGATAAAAGACAGCTTGTAATTCATCTTAGAGGACAAGATGAAAGTTATTATGAAATTGCATAATTATGTCGTCTTAAAATTATAAGAACTAAAATCGAATAGAAAGTTCCTCTATAGCTTTGGGAATTTTAATAAATTAAAAATAATATATTAACGTGTTTAAATTTTTTAAATCAGCTCACTATTTTCAATTTCACGTACACATTTTGTTCTAATTGCATAAAATTCACAGTCTGGCTGTTTCGAGCGTTTATTCCGTCCGAATTGCCGCTGGTTCAAGGCAATAACGCTCTCATTTACGGCAATAGATTAATGTATTTTGTATTTGCAAATATAAATATATTGTTCTTAAGGATTTAAAGTTTAAAAGGTTCTAACGTTCTAAAAGGTCAAGGTTCTAAATTATTTCAATTTGTCCTGGTCCGAAGTTCAAAATACTCTATAGATGTGCATTGGTTCGTGGTTCTAAAGATTCTATCTGTCCCAGTCCCAAGATCCGCAGAATTCCTCCTGGTCTACCCCTACCAAATTTCGGAAAATGATTTTTCCTTTGGTAGGGATAAATGGGGGACGAATCACCAGTTTGGGGCGTAATCCTAAAATTGTGCAACGCCTACTGACTTCGTAATTTCGTTTCCCCACGAAGCCTTGTAGGAGGTTGCATAAACATCCCTTGTTCAAGGATCTGTTCCCAAGACTAGTGTCGCCTTTCCGTGGCGGGTGGATCTGCGATACGTCGATTGTTATTGAGTGGAGTTCAGCTGGTCTGTTTCCCATTTTGAAAACAATATACGTGACTTCCAGTGGTACCCAAGTCCGTAACTAATTCTTCCGGCCAAGCATGCCTATCAATATCTAAAAAACGACAGTGTACCACTTGATTGCAGCACAGACCCACACGCAATGTAAAGACAATTCTAGATACTGGCATTTCAAATGAATGGTTCCTTAAAAATAACGGAACTCAGGCATCCGTGTTATAAAGCTCTTTAGCGAGGTCCGGTCGCTCGCATCGGTCAATTCCTTACATCTTTTTAAAAAGTCACTGTTCGCCTCTTAACAGAATACATTATACAATAACTACAATAAGGGACAGCAGGAAAAGGACAGTGTCCCAAAATTGACGCAAGGTTTGAATTAAATAGAAAACACAGTTTTTAGTCTTTAGATTGTTATTTTTTCATTGAATCATAAAGTACATAGGATAGGGTTATTTATGGAATAACACATCGGGCAAATGGCCTCCATGGCTTTGCTGGCACATCCGCACTCTTTTGTCGAAATTTTTCATGACCTTTCTGCATAATTGTGGCTGAATTTCGTTGATGCAGCGTTTAATTTCCTCTTGTAATGCATGGGTGGTTGTGGGCTTGTTGGCATAAACCTTTGACTTCAGATAACCCCATAAGAAGAAATCTGATGGTGTTAAATCACACGATCTAGGGGGCCAATTCTGATCACCGAAACGAGAGAGTACACGACGAGGAAATGTCTCATGTAGTAATTGAATTGTTTCACTGGCTGTATGGCATGTGGCACTTTCTTGTTAAAACTACATATTGGCCACATCAATAGCATCCAATTTCGGCAGATAGAACTGTGTTATCATGTCGCGATATCGAGCACCAGTAACAGTTACTGCTTGACCAGCCTCATTTTCAAAAAAGCATGGTCCAATGATGCCTCCAGCCCAAAATCGGCACCAAACAGTTACACGTTGTGGGTGCATTTGTTGTTCGACAATTATATATAGGTTCTCCGAACCCCAAACACGGCAATTTTGGCGATTAACAAAGCCATCAAGGTGAAATGTGCTTCATTGTTTAGGATGATTTTTCTCGAAAAATCTGCATCTACTTGTTGATATTCAATAATCCATTCCACGAACTCTCTTCGCTGTTCATGGTCATTAGGCTTCAGTTGTTGTTTTAATTGAATTTTGTAAGCATGGAGACACAGATCTTTTGTGAGTATATGCTGTAGAGAGCTTCTTGAAATTTTCAATTCTTGTCCACAACGCTGAATTGATGTTCCTGGGTTTTCACCAACACTCTCTCGCACTGCTTCGATATTGACATTTGAACGGCTTGTTTTTGGACGACCGATGTATTTAGCGTCTCCAACTGATCCAGTCTCCCTGAATTTTTCAATGAATCTTTTCACAGTTGATGAGGTTAAAACACTATTTTGACGGCAAACTTTCATTATTATTGAAATCTTGTTCAATAATGAAAACACGTTTTTGTATCGTACAACGCTCCATTTTTACTAACCCTAAACTCTCAGCTGTCAAATTGTTCTTGTTTCAGGGTTGCCAACAATTTACTGCACAAATGGTAGCAAATTTAAATCTTGCGTTAATTTTGGAACACTTTTTAGAACGGTGAAAACATCGGAAGGATTTAAGGACATTGTTACACTGGTCTTATCTGATTAAAACTATTCAGAGACAAAGTAAATTTTATTTGACTCCTGTTTTGTACATTTCCACGGCTCCTGTCTAGTTTGTATAAACATTTATGGTCCACTTATTGCCATTTCCAGTCTACACTACCGAATAACTCCATTCTATGAATACATATTATTGGATGGTCGGAAAAGTATTGAGAGATTTTTGTCATTATTTAATTAAATGTTTCTTTTATTAAAAATGAATTTTATTTAAGTATATATTACTTATGACCTTTTGCCATTTTTTGGGGTAGAGCCATAATTCCATCGGAATAGGACTTTCTGGTTAATCGACTAAAAACTTGGCCAAGTGTTTTTCACAGTCCTTTTCAGAATTCAACTTTTTACCACCAAGGCAGTTTTGCAGAGATCGCAACAAACGATAATGTAATAGTGTAAGGTCTGGGCTACAGGGTGGATGCATCAAAACTTCCCAGCCAAACTAAAAAATGGTTCGATTTCATTACGTTTGAGCAATGATTCGTAGATAGAAACTCGATCCATCAAATTTTTCTCTGTTAAATCATGAGGTATCCAAACATCGAGCTTCTTTTTGTATCCAGTTTTCTGTAAATGATCTAAAATGGTTTAATGGTGAATTTTTAGTTCCCTAGCAATCTCATGACTGCTTATATGCCGATCTTGCTCAACCATTCGCATTATTTCATCGACTTTTTCAGTCATTGGTCGACTAGAACGAGGTGCATCTTTAATATCGAAATTTTTAGAACAGAAGCGGGCATACCATCTACATGCTGCTGCATATGATAATGCATCTTGACCGTAAACACTACAAATTTTTTCCCGGGCTGGTGCAGCGTTTTTGTCTTTAACGTAGTAAAATTGCAAAATATAACGAATTTTTACAGAAATTTCATTCATATTCATATTAATATTACTTTTGACACGATTGACGAAATACAAATCTGTCTGCATGAAAATTATAGACTGAAATATCACCTTTCAAATACGAGTCAGTATGAAGCAATCTGATTAGTGTTGCCCGATATATGACGCCAAACAATATCTAGTGACAAAAATCTCTCAACACTTTTCCGAGTATCCAATATTATGTTTATTAGAGAAATAATAGTACTTAATGATGGACCTTCTCACTGTAAACGTTCTTATAGATCAAATCATGCACGGGAAGGGAAGAGAAGAAGACCGAATGATTACAAAGAGTAGTGATACGTCGAGGTAACGATTGAAAAAAGTGGGGAGCCACAAACTGCATTCCGTCTGCTGAGCCAGTGTTCACCTATTGCATCACAGGTAGAACGACTAATTGTGTTGTACCTGCATCAACGAAGCGCGCCATCGCAGTCACAAATTTAACTTGAAATTTCGAAAAGATCAGTTTCGTCGTGTTCTCGTGCTCATTATACAAGTAACGTGATCGATTCATATTTACGTGTCAAACGCTATACGCGAACCTTGTTTCTTCGGTCGACGACAACCGGAAGCTGATCACATGAGCCGAGGATCTATTTCTAGTTGGCAGGATTATGGACGCAGAAGTTGTAAGTACCATCTATTCCGTTTCTCAATCTTCTTCACTAACTAAATTTTGTATATTACTTTTTACCTTAAGAACATTAACGAACACGTAGGATTTATTCTCCGATTATTTTTTGTTTCATAAACGTAAATTTATGAAATGACATTAACACTAGAACCACCCAACCAGTTATTTTGACTGGTCCCTAGTATTTTCTTTCGCAATTACTGTAGTTATAAAAATGTTTTCTTCAGAAATTTTCTGATATACGTCTTTAATGACGTATACTTTACAATAAGAGTTGTATGAAGTTTTAACATACTTAGTCCCGTTATTATTATAAAGTAATGTATACCGTTGGATTTATTGTTTAGTAGTTCTAGTGTTAATTAAAAAACAATTTTACGTTACTTTTCTGTCAAATAAACTAATAACGACGCTGCTTAAGACTGTCAATGCAAAAATAGTTTAACGCAATATTTGTCTGCTAGAAAATTACTTAAATCGTTATATAAAGTAATTGTAATAAATATAATTTTAGCGTGGCTTACATAAGACGAACGTAAGATCGTTCGATATTATTGCTTTATGTATTAAATTACTCATTCGCCGACAGTTCTCATATTTATTATACTGTGAGTTGCTTTTTAATATTATACGAATATATTTTAGTATACAACAGTAAAATGAATGACTAGAAATGAAGTGGTATAGTTGACTACCTGAACAGAAAAGTTGTACGTTTTCGAAATTTTATATCAGCTCAACAGTTTATAAAGCTTCAAAGAAATAGTACAATATCTTATGTAACAAACGTTTTTTATTTTATGATTTCAAGCATTGACGTATGGATTTTTTTCAATGAAAAGTACACTATATAATATGCATAGCTATATACTTAATCGATCAACCAGATTATTTTGCGTACAATATGAAAACATTTTAAAATATTTCATACCTGTTGACTGAGACGCCTTTCGACTACTCCATATTAGTACTGTACACGATACATACAATTATTTTGAAAAAGTCAGACTCGAAGGCTCTGCCATTGTAAATTATGCTACGGAATTCATTCACGTGACAGTAATGAGATAAGAACATATGTTAATGAAAAGATAAAAGAACGTTACAAATTTTTAAAGTTATAAGCTAATGCTAAACGATGGCTCTAATTTATATCGTGGCAAACACATATAATCTACATTTGCCGGTATTGTGTAAAATATTCTTTGTAACGATACGTCGACGTAGAATTATTTTTCATGTATTTGTCATGAACTATTATAATACTATTTACATACGACTATTATAATAGTTACTTATATAATCACTATTTAGTATAAAATTTTTATTATTAAAATTATTATTATATTATATTATGACATATTCTTAAATTATTACAAACTTTATTAACATTATTATTAATTTATTTTATTAATAATTTTATAAACACCAAATTTAATCTCGAAAAGTATCGTTGCTCGTAAATAAATTATATGGGTAGGTTAAAAATATTCATAATATAGATGAGAATGTATTCTAAGTTTTAAACTATGCTTATAACGATTCGTACATCACTACAAAAGAAGTAACATTATATATAAACTTTGTCAACATGGTTTCTATGCTCATTATACGATGGATACGTTTCTGTACAAAGGACCACAGTTAATCATTTTCAAGTTTATTAAAAATCGTGGTATATATATCCTAAAACGTGAAACTATGTCTGTACACAGTACCTATTAAGGTTTGTGTGCTGTACATTGCTAATAACCCTGTAGGAGGTTCATAGCTTAACCCTTTACAGTCGAAGCAATTTTAATTCCAACATTAAGATGTTTCCTTCAACATAGAACATTTTTATCCTGAGGAATCCTTTTTACATTATGCATTTGACGTTAAACATGTTTTCTTATTCAACAGATGAATTTTTAATAATTTATAGAGTATATAAAATAAAATTAAAAAATATAAAATAAATAATAAATAAT
Organism: Agapostemon virescens; assembly: GCA_028453745.1. Taxonomy (NCBI): domain Eukaryota; kingdom Metazoa; phylum Arthropoda; class Insecta; order Hymenoptera; family Halictidae; genus Agapostemon; species Agapostemon virescens. The sequence continues at coordinate 4,721,315 of CM052089.1, forward strand.
TTAGTTGTGTAAACGAAATAAAGTACACATTCCTATTATAAAATATTTTTTTAATGGAACGTTAACTTCCGGTTTATGCTGAAATATTTAACGAATCATAAATTATGAAACGATCTTATTGAACTGAAGATATTTTAATCGATATTATACGCATACGATTTTTGTAACACTATATCAGTGAATTCACATGGCTTCCGTAATCCTAACCATTTGGGTATAATTCTGTTGCAATAAACATTAGTAGGAATCTACTCCGTAGCGATTATTTTTCACTATTATAATTGCTTGATAATTAGAGACGTTCGTGTCTCTGAAGCGTAACCGACTCTACAATCTCTGATTGAAAATTGCTACTGCGAATTCCATCTTCCGAATGCATTGATCATTCTCTGGATAATATTACTATTAAACGTAACACCTTAACATAAACTCGTGATTCGGTTTACACGTACTCTATAACATAGTTCAACAATACATGCAATGAAAATTGCAACGGAACAAAAATACTGTAACAATTATGAAATTATTACTTTAATTTTTATTTATTTCGTTTTGTGTAATGAAAATCATAACAATACAATACTTCAGAATTATAATAAAACATTCATTCATTTTAATAATAGAAATCTTAAAATAGTAAAATAATTGGAAACAGTAGTTAATTATAAAATATACAAATATTCTATGAAAAGAATAAATAAGTGAATATAATGAACTTATTATTGTAATAAGAATTTCTGTAATATTTTTGAAACTAAAGCTTACGAAGTATGGTGAATGATCCGAATATTTAGTCAGATAAACTAGGAGTATACGAAGAGTTAGCATACGTGCCTAATCGCAAGAGGAAACGTACAATCACAGTGATTATGTGACGTAGTTGAACCTGAAGTGAACAGTGATACATGTGCAATCGAATGCCACAATGTAAAGTACATTTTCGAAAAACCGTTTTTCTGGAAGAACTTAAATTTTTTAATTAAATTGTAAATAAATGTTATTGACGAACTATTGCTTGTTACAATGTTGTATAACATTGTAAATATTTCTCAAGATGTTTGTCAAGGTTTAAAGAGAATTGTTTCTAACAATTAAAAATTTGTTTTTATTACATTCTATTATTACGATTTTCAGTATTAAGTTATAAAAATGATATACTTCGTTCTGTCTACACAAGTCGACACGCAAAAATACTTTTCAATCATACTTATTCGATTTTTATTGCATCGAATATGTTACGTAGATTATTTTCATTAACGCGTGAAACTATTCGCACGTAAGACATACGCATACAGAAGTAGTAGCAATTATACCGTGGATTTTTATACAAAATCAACAAAACGGGATAAATAATTGTCTTTACTGATTATATTAACCCTTTGCGCTCGAAGCTGCTTTCACTCGAAAATTTAGGCATTCTTCTGACTCAGGATATTTTCATTTCACGTGATTTATTTCATGTTACGCACGTGGGTAATTTTACTGTTACTCATCCTTGCAATAGTTACACTTTTACAAATTTCTTAGATGCAAGCACAGCGACGTAAAAATTGTTTTAAACAGTTAAATGTGTTTGACGACTATATTCGTTATGGAGATGTGGCAGAATTTAGTATCATGACGATTGTATCCGTCATGCGTAAATTTTGTTACAATTTGATATTTAAACTGTAATTCTGGCGAAAACTAAATTATATTCGTAAATTTTAATATGTTTAAAATGTTTAGAGGTCAAGACGAAATGAAACAAACAAATGAAAATTATAAATAATTTGACATAGATTCATGCATCTCTGTACGCTCTGGCTAGGACTCTTGATTTTCGCGACACACATAGATGCGCGATTTGAAAAGAGATCGTCACAGTTCACTGGTTAAACAGTGGTGTGGCAATTTTTACTGGCGTTTCAGAATCGCCATTCGAGTGCAAATGGTTAGAGTGAAAAGAACGTATTCATATTTTTAGATAATTAAAATCTTTTTGTGTTGTGACACACCACCTACTAATTTTTATAATAACTGCATAAAATGCGTAGTTTAGTAATAATTACATAAAATTTGAGGATACCGTGTACACGAACGTACCTAATTTAAGTGATATCTTAAATATCCAGTTGTGTTTTATTGAATAACATTTAATTATTGATTGTTTTTTGACATATTAGTTATTCTATTGAAAAGTATACAAACTACACGATTCCGTGTTTGTGTACTTATCAAAAGTGCCAATACGTAAAATCACGTATTATCAAATATTCTCGAATAAATAAAACGAATGATGAAAGAGATCCATCTGTACTCGATTCCTGATCAAGGAAATTAAGCTGACAGAGCTTCCTTTTGTGGCTACTAAACAGTAATGACGTGACAATATGAATATATACCGTTTCGATTGTTTACGTGTTCATCATGCACCACGTGTTGTAACGTACAGCATAATCCTCCCGCAACTTACTTTACCGCAAAAAACAGCACGTACAGTTCGCATACGTAATACCATGAAGCACCGTAAGCATAGTAACCTTCGGTTACTTTGCGTGCCTTATCATTGGTGAAGTCTGTTTAAGTAAAACAGTTTAAAATCGCATGGAACTCGGACTTTCAAATAACGAATTCTGATGACGTTTTATGCGATATAATGGAATCAATGAAACTAGATATATTAATCAACGTTAATCCTGTATTGTTAACACATTCACACTAGAAATACCAAACAATAAATCCAACGATATATATTGCTTTGTGATAATAACAAGACTGCGCATCTATTCAAACTTCATTCAATTTTTATTGTAACATGTGGTCCATTAAAGAAGTACATCGGCAAATTACTAATGAAAATATTTTTACAACTACATTAATTGCGACAGAAATATGTAGGGACCAGTCATTTCGAACGGTTTGGTAGTTCCAGTGTTAAGATTGCTCAATTACTTGCAAACATTAATTTTTTGGCGAATACAAACAATTCAACAACAGACTACAATTTTTTTCAACAACTATCATTGAAGTAATATCATTTCACATATTTTATATGTAAAAGATTAAAGAAAAAGCTCTGTGTACTGTATACGTGTGCGTGTCTATTTCTTATTTTTTTATTTCTGTTTATAGTATGTACCTAAAAAGTATACGAAATAATTTTTTATTGATTGTTTTGCATATTATGTTTTATGCGATATAATGGATTCAATGGATTCAATGAAATTAGATATATTAATCAACGTCAATCCTGTATTGTTGACACATTAACACTATAACTACTAAACAATAAATCCAACGATATACATTGCTTTGTGATAATAACAAGACTGCACATTGAAGAAGTACATAGGAAAATTACTAATAAAAACATTTTTATAACTACAGTAATTAAGAAAGAAATAAGTAGCGACCAGTCATTTTCACTGGTTTGGTAGTTCTAATGTTAAGTCCAAAGCAGTAGACCGCTACGCTTTATACATGAAACATTATTTTTAATTTTTAATATTAATTTAGAGGAAAGTGTATAAATGCAAACCAAAAGATTTATGAAGTTCTACTTGTTTTATAAAATAAATGAATGATAAATAAAAGAAAGAAAATGATTCAGAGTAATATATGTATATGGACGTATGTACATAATGTAATTTACATATTATTCTGTCGAAGCATAAAGATAGCGTTATAATACTATACTACACATAAGAATCTATTAGCACAGAATTATATCAAAATAAATTCTTGTCACTTAAATCAACGAATTTAAATAAATGAAATCAATTTGTCGTAACTCTGTAAATAATGCTATTCCTGCAAATTTTGAGATATATTAACACAATTCAAGTAACGTGTAAAATAATTATGTTAATATTATAAATTTACTGAAAAAATGGGACAATAAACTTGTGCTACCGTAATTTTGTCGATTATTAAGTTCGCAAGGGATACAAGGTCAATAACATAATGGAGAACACTAAATTGCAGTGAATATTGTAATTGTTCAACAGCTTTATGTTGAACTATGCGAACTTTAAAATTTAAATTATATAGATATGACAATATTCGTGAAACGTGGGTTAAATAATTATTAGAAGACACTGATTTAATTTAAAGAACGAGAAGTATGTTTACAAAATGCAATGTTCAATATCTATCGATATTTCAAATAAATATTTTATAATTACACTATGTTGTAGTGTGTTGGTAGAAGTATATTGTATTTCATAATATTACGTTATGAATGGTTATTTAAACAAAATAGTTATTAAAATACTATATAATATCTTCCATAACCATGAACAGTTTTCTAAATGCAACCATACAATTTTCTTCTATTAATCTACTTTTAAAGTTAATATCCTAAAAGTTGTCAAAATGTTAATAAATCATAATGTATTCATAAGAGATTCAATTCTTTTGATTAATATACTTCAAATATCTTCAGTTATCTTCAATTATTATATCAGTTAATTTAGTTTCTATAAATATCGAGTTTTACATAATTAAAAATTCATACAAAATATTTTCTCATATTTTTAAATTCGTATTAAAAAATGGAATTTAAACTTCATTAATTTCTAAGAAAAATGTTATTATACCTCACACCTCAAGATTATACTCATAAATATTAGCAGCGAACGTTCAATGAACACTAAGTCCACTAAGAAGAAAGACTGCATTGAACAAATTACATAAAAGTGTGCAAATGTGCAGTGATGAGAAATTGAAATTATAGTCTAGCATGTATTAGTTGGGTTTCTAACGGAATCAGTGAAAGTACTCTGTGCACAAGCACCTAACGAATCAAGCTTTGTCAACTGTATAAATGATTATGCTAATGGAAGATATTAAGTACGACAACGTGTATAGGAAAGACCTTGAAGAGTTATTTCACAAACGTATTTACGAACGTGCACACGAGGAAATCAATTTTCGCGATTCCATGTCACGTTCGCTAAAATGTAAACGTGATTATAACAAGGTGACCACAGTGATATCTTCGCAAGTGATCGACGATACTCTAACTTTCAATTGCCTTGCAAACTACGAGGCGAATTCTACGCAGAGTAATTGAAATGCATTTCAGTAGTTATCCTGAAAGATTGATTATTCAGCAATTACATTAAGAAACATGCGTTGTCTTTATGGAAATTTAATAATAGTATACAGTCGAAAATAAATTACATCTTCCTTCATTTATTACACAGTTATTAAGGTCCATTTCCCATTCCATTTAAATTGTACAAAAGTCATTAAAATTGCATTTCATGAATAAACTTGAAACATTTATTAGAGACACGACGATTTCAACTTCTCGAGAATGTAAACAAGAGCCATATGGACAATTGTAGTATTTTTTATCGGAATGTCGGTTTCACGATTCGTTTTCTTTCTGGAAAATAAAATTTTCCACTGTGTAATATTATGTATTTACATTGTTTATTTCTTCGGTACCAAATGATTTATTTCAATTCCGTGAAATCGTATACACAATATGTAATAAATTATTTCTATCATACATTATATGATAAATAAATTATTTTTATCATATTTCATATATGTTACCATATTCGTCGAGAAACAATTTATTGCTGCGATGTTTAACCCTTTGCCCTACAACAACGAGTCCGGCTCGTGATCAAGATTTCGAACAGAATCACCTTAACATGTATGTCCTTAATTTTCTAAAAATCGAAATAAAACTTTATGTGATTATTGATTGTATACAGTCATTGGAGAATAACTACGCTCGTGTTAGCTGACAAGTTTTTCTTTTCTTTTCCTCGTTCTTTGAAGAGCGAAGAACTGCTAGTCACTGCTACCACAAAATAAATCTTAGAGCAATTGGTTAAGAAAGGTATATCTAAAAATTGAAACACAATTTACAGGCTGTTTGCAAAATCGTGGTGAAATCGGCAAGGGGATGATTTCTCATGTAAAATCTAGTCAAAAAGAAGGAATATATTGGGTTGTTCGAAAGTAATTTCGTTTTTTTTTGTGAAAATGAAAAACAATTTTCGTATAATAAACAAACATTTTATTAAATTATATATTAGCCATTCTGGTTTAATACCTTTTGCAATCTTTCTGACCTCAATCGTTTTTGACCTCCTCACTTGAAGTGAAGGTTTTACTGTCTAAACAATTTTGCAGTGACCGGAACAAATAATAATCCGAAAGTGCTAGATCTATAGAATATTGTGGGTGTGGCATTGTATCCCATTCAAGCTGTAAAAGCTTTTGGCGAGTGACCAAACTTGTATGAGGTATCGCATTATCTTGGTGGAACACTACACCTGTTCTGTTGATTAATTCTAAAATCTCCGATTTTCTCAAAACTGAACCCCTGTATGAAAAAACTCTATTCTATATTTTCGACTCGATTTCGTGCAAGGAATCATCCCCTTGTCGGTTGTACCACGATTTCGCATACACCCTGTATAAACTAAGAAATGCGTAATCGAAATTCAGAATCGAAAAATAACAGTTATGGAAAAGGAACCGATTTAAGTCAGAACTAATATACCTTGTAACTGTTATAAAACTTTTTCGATTTTTCATAACTGTTTCAGTCAGTGTCGAAATACCATATAACAATTTGAAACGATTATTTTCGGGATCTTTTCAATTCCTGAGTTGTGTGCTTCAGTACATGCAGGAAGTAGAATCGGTTGGTCATGATCAGACGCGCCAGACGGTTTCTATAGGTATAATAGCACGCGCATGTGCTGTATTTGTAGATTTGATTCTATGAGAAAGAAAGTTTCGGGTAAAAAAGTATTGTCCAGACTTTTTTTCTTATTTTTTATGTAAACTCAATCCCTAACTGATTATACTACAATTTCTATCCACCCTGTTTATCTTCTCATCTCTCTGTTTAACTTTAAATCTGTTGCATATGTATACAAATATACCATCTCATTACAATTTTAAAGTTACACATGAAAAATTTCTCTTACAAAATATTAAAAAAATATAAATTTATTGTTTACTTACACAAAGAGGTCCAAGTTGCTTAATTTGAGGTTATATAAATTTTCTTCAGCAAACATATTATGTTACATAGGGTCAAATCAAACAAACTTCTTTCTAGAATCTACTAGTATTAGTTCGTAATATTGATTATGATGTTCCGCATTGATAATACAATTCATATTGATTACTAAATAATTGCTGCGTACTGACGAATAGTTTTTCGTCTGTTACAAGTTAAAACATTTTTATTGCCGTTAATTACTACGTGTTATTCCATTTTCTTCTCAATACAATTCATTTCATTCTATTAAAAACTGTTTATGTTATAAATTAATTGTTAGTAATTTGATTTTCATCATAAATAATCTAATTATATGTGGCTAGTAATATTTAACGTACATCTACGGTATTTCCAAATTATGTAAAGTGAATTACATTGATTTCTTAATGCTAGGTGAATATTCCATCAATAACGAGTTACATACAGAAACAAGTCTTTAACAATTTAACAATTATGTTACATAATTGCGTAATCATGAAAATAAAAAGATTTTTCACTCCAACAAGTGGAATAATGCCCATATCAGCGAAGTCTTTCTATAACCTTTAAACTCGAACGGCTCTGCTAACATTCGAAATTTTCAACAGCCTACGAAGAGGCAGTAACATCGATATGTTTTCAATATTTTATTCTAGTAAATTACTAAAAGAAAGTGGCGATGACTTCGTTGATTCAAGATGTTCGCTCATCTTTCGACTTTTTCCGCATTGCTAACTTTCCAATGAAACTTGTTTGAACAATCTTATTAGGTACTTGAATATGTTTCTATCGCTTAATGACAGACGTAGAGACTAATATTATTCGTATGCAACTGAAGATGGTACTACAACAAAAAAAGTGAATATTATAACAGCGAGTCTAGTAAAAAAGCAAGTGCTTCATTACACAAAAATGTTGAAAGCAAAGCAACATCTGTGGGAGATACTGCTGCATTATACCATGTTAACAACTTTCACGTCACACTTTATTTAATTTTAAATGGAAAGAATACAACTGTGCATAAGCGAAAGACTTACTTACTTCATTTGTGCTTTTCTGTTTCAATCGAATCTATTGAAAAAATGAGAATATTTTTTAATATTATATAAATTATATATAACACATTAATTTGGAAATATGATACAGTCACTCCTCAGAAAATTAATTTGTTGAAGTAAACTGCACCAGAAATGCACCGGCAAGGAAATTAGTGACGATTAGTTTAAACGAATTAAAGATTATGAATACAATGTGATATATATAATATATAACAATTATTACAATAATATTAATTATCATTATATTAAACTAATATATTAAAATATTATTAACATTATATGACGGTAATAATATTATTAATACATTAAGATAATATTATTATTATATTAAGATAACATTATTATTATAAATAATTTATATTTTAATTAAAATGAATATATATATATATAATATATTTAAATATGTATATGATGCACTGAGAAAGATTCAAAATGAAGGATAGAAAAATTTACTTAATCATGATCTATGTTAAACATTTATGGAATTGTCGTCAATCATTACTGCTAGTTGGTGTCGAGGATGATTAGTCAATTAAAGTCAAGTATTTGATGAAAAACATGCAGAGTATGTCAGAAACCATGGTAAACATTAAATTGCAAAACCTATCAAGAGAAAGTTAGAGCTGTTGTGGGAGATATGCTATCACATTCACCACATTCACATAGAAACTTACTCAAATACCTAAAATAATTTTTGACCGGCAATTTTATCATTTTCATCCTATTATTCTTCAAATAGTGTACAGTTTTGCTTTACATATGTATTTCATTTATTCACTGATTTTGACAGTAAACAAATTAAAATTAATTTCTTTAATTATTTTTACAGCTGTTTCGGTGCCACAATTCAGTGGCGGTCCGGTGGAATTTATGACATGTGATGATATTGAGTACAAAAGGGACGATGGTTGGTTTCTATCGTATACAAAGATAGCTGGAATTATCGTAGTTTTCGTAATTGGTGTCGTTGCTGCAGGATTCCTCGGATGGTACATCAATTCCTTGCCAAAGAAAAAGGTAAGTACAACGATGAAAGTGTGTCAGCGTTTATAAGTAATTTATGAACAATATAAATCATACTATAGAACTAAACAACCGTACATTTAATACTGGAACTATCGAATCAGTCAAAATAACTGGTTCCTGATTTTTTCGTTTAGAATCACTGAAGTTATAAAAACATTTTCACCAGAAAATTTCGAATGAATTTCTTTATTGAAGCAGACATTACGATAAAAATTGTACGAGATCTGAATGGATGCAATTTTGTGATTATTACAAAGCAATATACATCGGTCGGATTTATTACTTGGTAGTTCTAGTGTTAATATTAATCTTTGTTTCAATTGTGGAACTGAATAGTGATAATTGTTCAATCTATACTATGAAAATCTACAATTGATATTTCTTATTATTAACAACAAACAATTTGTTAATCCCGTTTTGATACATTATAATCTCCAACTTAATCATTTTTACATACTTCAATAAAAGTTAATTGCTGTTTAAGGATTCTAATAATTTTACTGTTATAACGTTAAAACTAGTGTAGTTTTGGTCAATAAAGTACCTAGTTACTACGATGAACGTTTTAATAGTGTTTTAATAATGAATTAATTTAATAATTTAATAATTAATTAATCTTTTCCTAAAATACTCAATATTAAAGTGATTTCATCATGTTCTGTTAATACTTAAAATATTCCAATGCAGTGCATAATACAAGAATCCTAACTTATATAATTCCATGTTAATTCTTTCAACGATATAAATAGTTTAATCATAAATAAGTTTTTCCTGTACAACTTTGTGTGATATATGATATACGATATACGATATACGATATACGATCTACAATCTACGATATACGATATACGATATACGATATACGATATATGATATATGATATAAATATTAGGTAAATCGGAAAGTTCCGTCCGTTTTTTTACAAAAAGTATAGCTTTATTCATGAAAGAAAATGAAAAAGTACGTTAATCAAAATATTGTCCATCGTTAGCGATGACTTTTTCCCATCTTTCGGGCAGCAAGCAAATTCCGCGTCGAAAGAATGATTCATCTTTGCAGGTTATCCAGGCGGAGATCCATTTTTCGAGATCTTCGTACGAATTAAATCGTTCTTCAGCAAGTGCGTGTGCCATCGACCGAAACAAGTGGTAGTCAGATGGGGCACAGTCTGGTGAATAAGCCGCATGTGGTAGCACTTCCCAGCGAAGTGCTTCTATCGTTTCCTTGACAATTTTTGAGACGCGAGGCCGAGCATTGTCATGCAGCAAAATCACCTTACGCTGTCTCGTTTCATATTGTGGTCGTTTTTCGTGCAATGCTCGACTCAAACGGATAATTTGTTGTCGGTAGAGATCTCCTGTGACTGTATGACCAGTTTTTAGCAGTTCATAGTATACCACACCTTCCTGATCCCACCAAATGCAGAGTAAACCCTTTTATTCCGTAGATATTCCGCTTTGGCGTCGATGTTGAGGGTTGGCCAGGATCACAAATGGTTTTTCGACGTTTAAGATTGTCAAAATAAATCCATTTTTCATCCCCAGTGATGAGACGATGGAGAAACCCCTTTCTTTGTTGCCTAGCAAGCAAAATTTCGCAGATGGTTTTCCGCCTTTCAATGTCTCTTGGCTTGAGTTCATATGGGACCCACTTTCCTTCCTTGTAGACCTTCCCTAGGCTTTTAAACGGTCGGAAATGACAGATTGAGCACAATTTAACGCTTCTGCAATTTGTTTTTGCGTTTGACATGGATCTTCATCCACCAACGTCTGCAATTCTTCGTCTTCGAATACTCGTGGCCGTCCAGAACGCTCTTTGTCCTCCAAAGAAAAATCACCATTTTTAAAACGTCGAAACCACTCTCTACATGTTTTATCGGAAACAGCATTATCGCCATAAACGTCTACAATCATTCGATGAGCTTCAGCTGCCGTTTTCTTCCAATTGAAACAAAAGACTAACACTTCGCGCAAATGACGCTTATTCGGCTCAAATTCCGACATCTTCAATGTAGAAAAAAACGAAGTTATTGATGCAAGCGTAAATTGTTGTGTACTGAGTTTTATTAACAGATGTTCAAACTAAAAAGTTAGCCTTACTTTAGAGGTTATAGTTACCCACAGTTCGAGCTACGGCTACTCGACGCTAGATGGACAGAACTTTCCGATTGACCTAATATTAATATTACTATGCTGTTTTTATTATAATGTTTGTATATTTACAATGAACAAAATGTAAAAAATGGAATACAATGAACAGTTATTTTACATGTATCAAATATTGATTTACTAATCGAATTAATGTAATAATAAAATTAAGCAAATAATAAATTATATTACTGTTAGGAGTTGTACTAAAATTATTTTTGCAGCCATATGACTCCATAGATTTGCTTAACGACGAAATCGAGGACACGGATGATATTCCAGAGATTCTGACTTCGCCTTTCATACATCCTTTGAAATATCGTCTACAATTAATGCCAACGATTTACATAAACAGCATGTCGTGGCTAAAAGGATCTGTAATTATCGAGTTTCAAGTGAACGACAAAAGTGGTTTAACTCAACTTTCTTTAAACGCAAAAAACATCACGGTAGCGAGCTATAAATTATCAGTGATGGAACAAGGAATCGACAAAGCACGGTTGAAAAAGAGGCGACGAAGGAAAGGTAACAACAAAAAATAACTATAAGATTCACTTGAAGAGAACAGACGTATAATTTAATTGAATGCCCATTTGTCAAATTGATTATTATCTGCATACCATAAAAACTGAAAAATTGATGAAATAATATGTATCCAATTTTTGTATTATGCAGTATTCAATTATTACCATTCAAATTTGTGTTTATTCATTTGTTACTGTTAATTTGCTATATGGTTCCAGAAAATTATTTAAATAATTTGTTTACAATATCAGTCGTAATATATGAAATTTTATTTTAAATAGTGTACGTATTTAATATGTTTATTCCAACTCATCTTATGATAGATTGTTATTCTAGGCAGTTGCTATTAATATTATTGTCTTGTGGCTACACAAATATTCTTATACTCTATATACAATTAATATTCTACAATTATTAATATTATTAATATTCTATATACAACAATACTAAGGATGATGGAACAAACAAATAGAACGGGTACAACAATAATTGTGTTACGTATATTGATAATCTTATGATACAAGTGGCCGTTTAATTCGTATGGAATATTTAAAAATTTGGTTAAACCATTCGATTTAATAAATTGCTCAAACAATTAGGTTAAACAGTTGAATTCAAGTCAATATTACGTAACGATTATAAACAATTTATGCATTTGACAGATACTCGAGATACACAGTTCGATGAGAACATCGTTGCTTCAACAATAACGACGAATGAAACCGTTTCCAAAGAACAACATGAAAAACATTCCTCTGAACATTTGACATTTGTTGAAAAACCTACGACATTTCCAACGGATGAAAGCGTTAATAGTACAGATGGATCTGATACTTTTAATTCAATCTCTGATATAGGGGATATAAAAATTACAGAATATTCAATAGATGATGATAAAGAAATTCATACGATTTCATTGGAGGAGCCAATTCAAGAAGGATTATATTCGCTGAAAATAGATTATGAAGTGCAGTTCAACGATAATACGTTTTTTATTGGAAATTTTACTCCTTCTGATCAGGAACAGTAAGTACTGAACGTTTAGTATCATTAGTTACATTTTCGAGCTCTCCACTGTACTAGTCTACACTATATTAGTCTTTACTATATTTTATTTTCGATGTTGACTATAAGATTGTATAATAAAAAATAGAGGAATTCATTAAAAGATTTAAATGTAACATTTACAAGACTTTCCAAGATTATTACAAAATCAAATAATTATCATGACGATATCTTATTCGTATTATATTATCTAAAACATTTAATTGCATTTTCAATCATTAGGAAAATAATCACATGTAGATATACACATTTAAGTCATATAATAATATAAATAATATTTATAATAATAATAGTAATATATAAATAATAATACAAATTCATTTGGTAGCAAATTCAAATATTTTCTAATTATAACAATTTAGGTGTGACTCGTTGCAAATGCAGACAACCGAGACTATATGAAAACTATTTCTAGTCAGCAATTTGATAATTGATTAATTGCAATTCTCAAGTTAATTAATAAATTATCATTACCATGGTTATAGTATAACCATCACATTGACTCATTATTTTATAATTTTGTAGATTCATATCGTTTAATTTTTTAAAACTTCAATTTCAATTTCAATTTTTATTTTTATTGTTACATTAGGTGGTTAATGGGAACCAAGTTAAAACGATTTGGGGCTAAAAATCTGCTACCAGTTTTCGATGATTCAGAGCAGAAGGTAGCTTTCTACGTATCCGTAATACATCCGAAAGAAATGAACGTTCTTTCGAATATGCCTCTCAGAACGTCAAGGGACACGTAAGTAATTCAAACTAGTTAAACTTCATTTCAGTTTCGAAACTAGTATAAATTGCACTTCCCGAACATTATGACTAGGAACCAGGGGCTGAAACGGTCCCAAAATTAACTGTATTAAACCGTTATACTCGGTCCTGACTGAAACAGTTTAAGAACCGAAAGGATGTTGTACACAGTTATAAGAACCAAAAGGACATTGTAACAGTTACTAGGTGCGCAAATGAGTTTCCGGTTTTTTCTATCACTTGAAAACAGAAAATTTCAAAAGAAATACAAAATATTATTTATTCACAATATTGTCCCTCTCTAGCTACACAATTTTACCATCTCTCTGGTAATACATGAATACCGCGACGATAAATCGACGCATCTTTGAACCGAAACTATTCATCCAATCAATTTTGCACATTTTCGAAATTTGCCAAGCGCCAAAGACCGGAACAAGTGATAATCGGAAGATGCCAGGTCTGGCGAATACGGCGGGTGCAGTAACAGATCCCATTTCAATGTTGCGCCGATGTCCTTGACAATGTAAATACGATGACACGGAGCGTAGGTCGTTGAACGGTTCTTCGATTTTCCATCTGTCTTTCATTTACTCATGTGGCACCAATTTTCCTTCATTTAGGATTTTTTCCATAGCACATAAACGTTTGGAGATACCTTGACAAGTCATGAGTTGTTCATGAGTTGTGTCAAACAAAAGTTGTTCTGAACGGTAACCTTGACAATATATTCCAACGTCGTCGAAATCGAATAGGTAGTCTGTTTCGTAAACAATCACCAACTTAGCCATGTACCATAGAATGTAACAAATTAGAAAATGGTCGCTATATCAAGCAGCGTGAAAAGAGAACACTACATTCGTCGAAAAAGTTGTTCAGAACAACAACCTTGATAATATATTTCAAGATCGTCGAAATCGAAGAGGTAGCCGCTTATTTCATAAATAATTGCCAACTTAGCCACACACCATGGAATATAAACAATTAGAGACGTCACTGTTATTATTTCGTCGGACTCGTTACGACGATGCTCGTCGAGCCGGCTGAAGCTTCCACAATGTGCGAAACGAGACTCGATGCGTCCAGGTCGAGGAACAGCCTGTTCGAAGGCATTTGTTTTTAATATCTTCGACGGGTTAATTAGAAAATCGTTTCAATGCCCATTCGAGTGGCACACAAAAAGGCCGTATTGCCGTACAATCGGTATCGGGTCAAAAGGTGACCCTTCGATGCGACCGTCAACGGTCTCCAACGACGAGTAGGGCAATTGGGCCATAAAACCATTCGCGCCATTGTGCGCAGATTTTCGAACACCGTCACGCTAATCCGAAGTGTCGTCTAAAAAATTAATTATCTTCGGCAACCTGAAGAAGAGGCTTCCTTCTCCACCATGAAGGAACGTCAAAGATGATTCTCCCCCCTTCAGGTGAAAATTAACGAACGAGGTGCTGTATGTATCGTCACACCCTCAAGTTGTCACACGGACGATACGAAGGGAAGAGAAAACGGACTTCAGAAAAAGTAATCGGAATCATTCTGACTATCGAGTCGAGCAGAATCAATTTGACTACCGAGTCAACCACATCGAATCGTTTCGACTTGATCAACTATCGTGCGAGTTGATCAAGATTGGAATCTGTGACCATCGTTCGGGTCATAAGACAAATAATTTCGATTAACGTTCAAGTCAAATTTAGAATCTTGCGAAATGTACCATCGTTTCGAAGTGTATCTTACGTTCTGCTGAAGATCTATCGTTGCTAGATCTTTCTAACTTTTCGTGCCCTGTAACACGGTCCGCCGGAAAACATTGAACTAGCTGTCCAATATTAATTTGGCCAACGGCATTGGTGAAGACCGAAGAAGAGTTTCGAATCCCTCGTCGCATACTCAGATATCGAGAATCGCCACCCGCTTTGCGTCTTACAAACGCAATCGTGCTAACATATTAACCCTCTATGGGCCGAATTTTTGTTTTTAATCCAAAAAAATTGGGGGAATTAAAAATCAGAAATTATAAACCTATATATGCAAATGAAATAAAATTTTTCCGTTTAAACAATTTCAGGTAACAACGGCCTATAAAGTTTGCACTTCTGTGCATAAAAGCTTAAGCGTGAAATTCCATAAAATAATTTGCACTTGACGTTGAACATTTTATTTTTGAAATCTCGTTGTTGGATCACATTGCAGTACATACATATTGATATAGTCAACTATATTGCTAATAATTTTCTTGTCAAATAGTTTTCGAAAATAGGTCACAGGAGAATGGGGTGCTTCGGGGACATTAGGGCAATCTCCTTTCCAAGGGCGATAACAACTATTATTATTCGTCTGGGATAGTGATTGCCAAACAAATACTTTGTGGTCCTGCATCTTCCTCATCTGACGAGGATCGAGTACTAAATTCTTCATAACTGTTAATGACATTTATCCGTCGTCGGGGAAATACTATTACATCTTCATCGGACGCGAAATCTAATAAGGAATCATCGGATCTATTACCGCTAATGCGTCTAATTCTAGTTCTTCTGTTATTTCTATCCGATTTTGTATTCATATTTTGGGTATATGATGTATAAATCTGAGAACAGGAGAAAGCACAAGCTTTATCCTAAATGTACCGAAATCTGCCATAATAGCCTACTGTAACCTCAAAGCTACAAAACTGTATCATAAAAAGACAGAAACAAATTGAAAATTGAAATGCAAACAAATAGGTTGTTATTGATATACGAACCCAGAGCTATTATGTGCACTATTTTTAGTTTGATAATCACTAACAAAAACACAAATAATATCAATTGGATCAAATGGTTTCGCTTATGTTTACTGCAGACAGTTCACACAGCATTTATTTTGTTATTTCAGGTTGATGAGCCTAGCAACGGTCATAAATATTAATATTGGTTGTCTTGGCAACGTTATAGAATTAAGATTTATGTGCCATCTCATGAAAAAAGCTATAATTATTTGGCAAAATGTCGATAAATTAAAATGTGTCCTGAAAGTTACATGGGCCCATAGAGGGTTAAAACTTTTTATTGTTCGCAGATGTTTATACTATAAAAACAATACAACATATATGAATCTCGGAAACTTAGTTGCGTACCTAATACAACATTAATTTGGTCCTTATAACTGCTTGATGGAACAAAACCGATATAACTGTTTTCAATATCTGCTAGAAACATACCTGGCCGTAATATCGAGGGTTATTGAACAAAATGTCAAACATGGCTTGTTATTAGTACTTGGGATTGGTTCACAATTAAAACAATAATAAAATACGGTAACTGGTAGACTATACGTAACACATATACAGTATCTATTGTTTATTAATCTAAAATAAATGTAACGAACTTTTTGAGATTCTTGGGACCCTCTTTTAACCAGTTAGCTGTGTTTGACTAGTATACTCGTCATGCGTAAAATTTAGTTACCGTTAGCTATTTAAATTGCAATTTTAGCAATAACTAAAATATATTCGTAAATTTCCATATGTCTAGAATATTTGGAGGTCAAGACGAAATAAAACAAACTAAAAAAGTATAAATAATTTCAGATGGATTCATACATCTTCTTATGCTCCGACTAGTACTCTTGATTTTCGCAACACACATAGGTGCGCGTTTTGAAAAGAGGTCGCCACAGTTAACTGGTTAACAAACACACAAATAATGTTTCTCTGATCAATTTGGTCCTTTGTTACCTGAATAAGATTTAAACCTTCATTTCTATGACTGTTAAAGTATATTTTCTTAAAGGGAGGATTCAACAATGGTGATCGACACGTTCGACGAATCTCCACCACTCTCTCCCCACAATGTAGCATTTCTGATGGGCCACATTGAGACTATGGGTGCAACATTCGTCGCAGACACCAAACTAGTTGCAACATTCTGGAGCGATTCGAAGAGACGCTCGCAAGGGATTTACCTCTTCGACAAACTCGAACCGGCTGTCATTAATCTGATTGACGTGTTTCCGATACCATACGTCCTGCCTAAGTTGGATCTAGTTTCCTTGCCACCAGGGATCGACGATAGCATTGCTAGTCCCGGATTAATTGCAATGAAGTAAGTCTTACCAATTCATCGAGTAATCATTTTATTGCATTAATATTTATCAAACCGTTTCTGCATATGTATATTAACTGCTTTAATTATTTATAATTTATACAAACCGAAGAGTGCACATAATCCTATTGTATGTGCTGAATTATGAAGTTGTAGTGAGATAATTAGATAGAAATAACAAAGTGTCGATGCATTGAAAAGGTAACGACCTGACAAGCAATAAAAAAAAAGTCTCTCATATTAAAAAAATATAGAAGGCATTTCTTTTTAAATCATATAAAATTGAATATTTTAATTTTAGAATTCTGCTGTTATTTTATCTTTTCTTTTTGAGAAAATTTTTAATAAATGCGGGAGAAGAATATTATACCATATTACTGTGACATAATTCAATTATGTAGGGATTATTAAAAAAAGTTTACAGTATTCAAAATAAAATATTTTTATAATAACATATATTATAATACGTCTTTCTGTCCGGTGTTAGAATCTATTAATTGAAAATAAAATGTATGTGTGAATAAAAATTAAAATAATCTAACAAGGGAACATATTAAGATGCGAAAATCCGATTTTGATCAAACTTATGGGAGCTTATAGCTTTATTGTTTAATCAAAATACTTTTGTTAACATTTTCTTGCGCGACTACATTTCCCATTGAAAAACACACAATTTAAAAAAAAATTCAAATTTTTTCGACCTCTGGTTTCCGAGATATCTCAAAAATACCCCAACTTTTAGGGCTGTTTTCACCCCTTCAAAGTGGATGGTTGCCGATAAAAAGAAACAAGTTTTAAATATTTTTCAAAGAACTGTAAGGTCCCATAAGTTTCATCAAAATCGGATTTTCTCATGTGAATATGTTGCTGTGTAAGTCACGTCCCTTTAATTCTGAGCTACGACTATTTAAAATATTATCTATATTTCCACTTTTGAATGAGAATCCAATTGTTCAATGCATTTTTGGTATTTAAAGTATAAATTTTTAATGCTGGATTTCAGCTAAAATGTAAACCGAAATTTCTTTTTATCACAACTCATGCTAATATTAGAAAAGCTTAGCTCTCTCTAAGGTGTGGGTTAGGTCTAGGATTCTCTAGAAGCGATCGCAACTTTGTCCAAGCCGATTAAACCTCGGTTCAGTGATCGATCGATAAGTTTAGAAGCAAACGGAGCAAAATAGTCTAAATGGAAGAATTTAGTAAACATTTCTATACAACTTTGCAAATTTAAATTGAAAGCATATGAGAATTCATACTGCAAAACATTTTAATCCTCATACAAGCCTTTAAAAAAATTACACAACAGATTCTCCGTTAACATTTATCCAGATTTATCCTTTAATTCTAGATCACGTTCTATTCAGAATTTCATATTTAAAATAAGCATTTCATATTATGACCTAATCATAGAAAAACAAAAAATTTTGACAGTATCGAAAACAGAAAATGGGGAAATATTTCACTCGAGGAACATAAGAGAATTAAACATTTCTAAGGTATTTAGGAGTATGTAAAGTTTTCGTCTTTTTCGATTGTTCATGCATAATTTCTTTTAATTAAAACTGTTAATACAGTAATCCTACGTCTTAATGTGCAATTGTGTTTGTTTATTATGGATGTGTCTAAATAACCAATTTTATTATCACTAGCAACATACCTGGTGTGCCACTCATAAATAAAAGAAAATTTATTAAAATTGTTGCGTACATTCAATACAATATGGTAAATTCTTTCCTTATACAATAGGGTTTTTATTCATTTTACAAACTTAATTATTGTGAATCTATAAAAATTAGGTAATTTAATCCGTAGCACTCGAATGGCGCCTATAAGGTGCCACTAAAAATTGCAATACTATTATTTAAACAACTTTTACATCGCTAGGTTTGCACTTAAGAATCGATACATATTTTAATGTTCTCGGTACGAGTAATAGTAATTAATTTCATATTTACGAAAGAAAATAAGTTGACTATTATATGTAAATAGTATTGTTTCGATTTTAGAATGGAATTACTTCGAGTGCAAAGAGTTAATAATTTTGCAGTTAATGCGACCATGGTAATTTATTATTTTTTCACGTATAGTATTCGACACACAGTGTTATCTTCCTAACAGTAACAATTTTAAATATTCTTTTCATATTTTGAATTATTTGAATCTTTATTGATAGTATTATAATATTGCGTTTGTTCAGTAATATGATAATATTGGGTTGTTCGGACAATAATTTCGTTTTTCCTTTTGTTAAAATGAAAGATAATTTTCGTATAATGAACAAACATTTTATTAAATTATACATTGGCCATTCTGGTCCAACACCTTTTTCCATCTTCCTGGTAGTAGCATGATTCCATACTCATAAAATATTTGGTCTTTGCTGGCAAAAAACTGATCGAGGTTGTTTTTAACCTCCTCATTTGAAGTGAAGGTTTTAGCGTCTAAACAATTTTTCAGTGACCAGAACAAAGAATAATCCGAAGTTACCAGATCTGGAGAATATGGTGGGTGTGGCATTGTATCCCATTCAAGGTGTAAAAGCTTTTGGCGAGTGACCACACTTGTATGAGGTCTCGCATTATCTTGGTGGAACACTACACCTGTTCTGTTCATTAATTCTGGCCTTTCCTGTTGAAGTGCATCATTAGTTTGTCCAGCTGATGATAGTAGACTTACCCGAATTAATTGTTGTGTTATCCGGTAAAAGCTAAAAAAAAAACGATTCCTTTAAAATCCCACCAAACAGACAGCATCACCTTTTTCTGATGGATATTGGCTTTGGAAATGCTTTGAGCCGATTCATCTTTTTTGCTCCATGATTTCTTGCGTTTGACATTGTTATATACAACTCATTTTTTCGTCCCCAGTAATGATGCGCTTCAAAAATAGATCATTTTCGTGACGTTTGAGAAGGGAATCACAGACGTCAACGCGACGACACAAATTTCTCTCCGTGAGAACATGGAGGAACCCATATATCGAGCTTCGAGGTTAAAGCCAGGCCTTTCAAGTGACCACAAACAGTTGAATTTGATAAAAACCTCTCACCGATCTCAAGTGTTGTTATTCGCCGGTTTGCATCAACTAATGCCTTCATCGTGTCTTTATCAGCTTCAACAGGCCTTCCAAAACGTGGTGCATCTTCGACATCAAAATTGCTGGATTGAAATTTTGCAAACCAGTTCTGGCACTGGCGTACTGTGAACACATCTTCTCCATACACATCGGTTAATTTCTTTCTGGCTTGAACAGCATTTTTACCTTTTCTATAGTAAAAAAGTAAAATATGACGAAAATGCTGCTTATTGCTCTCCATATTTAAAAAGGCACCAACCAAAAACTACTGCGTAGAATCAATTTGAGTTTTTTACACACGAGCCTTGCTATATCAGCTCTCAAAACATGCATATAATGATTATGCGGCGTGTCAAGTTGGGTGTAAAAAAATACAATTAATTCCTCTGTCGGGAAAAAACGAAATTACTTTCCGAACAACCCAATATTTTATGGATATTGCAGGTTCTAAAATTTATATACCTACATGATCTTAAAATTACTCAGCAGTGTCAATTAATCGTACATTTCTCACATATTTATAAATGTTGTTTTACTCATCATTCTATAGTTGCTGTGAACCCTCATTCGTTCCTTAGGGTGAAAATTCTCCCACGTTTTCTTTTAACGTGTTGCTATGCTAGCACTATAAATAAAACACAATTGGTTGATTTAAAACTAGAACTAACAAACCAGTCAAAATGACTGGTCCCTGCTTATTTATTTTGCAATTACTGAAGTTATAAAAATATTTTCATTAGTAATTTTCCGATGTACTTGTTTAATGAACCACATGTTACAATAAAAATTTAATGAAATTTGAATAGATGCAATCGCGTTATTATCACAAAGGAATGTATATCGTTAGATTTATTATTCAATAGTTCTAGTGTTGAAATACAAAGCAGAAATGGATGAAGTGTTATTTTAGAATTGGTTATATAAATATTTCTAAGGCTCGTATGTGGTTAAAATAGATTGTGTTGCAAAATGGAAGAAATAATACTTTTTCTAAACATCGTATAAACTGCGTGAAATCAATGTACATAGTTCTATATTCATTTTTAAGGCAGTCGATATTCTTCACCACGGATACATCCCCAGTGGTCACGAAAAACAGTGCTTTAACTTCTCTAGTGAATTTATTTGGACAACAGCTGCTCGATGAATTTATGAATGTGAATCGAACGGATGCGTGGCTTTTTGAAGGTTCACTGTTGTATTTTCAGCATGCGATCGTTCCAGAGGCAAGTGATTAAATTCATTTCTAATAATATTATTTAAAAGTGCTTATCTTGTAAAACTGTGTATTGTTGGAATGAAATAATGATCTTTCACTTTTGAAATAACATATCTTCTCTAAACTAATCTATTCGCGAAAACAACTAACGTCTTATTCAATTTGACAAATAACAGATATTATTTTGTTTCATGCTTTACTTTTTATTTATTTCAAATAATTATTTATAATCTTCTGCAGATTTTTATGCAAAAATTTACAATTCCAATTAATTATTCCACATTCGGATTGCATTCAAACAAAGTCTACGTTCAAGAAGATTACGATTAATTTGTACTTTAGGTCAAAATTACTTGTTACTGATTTCTTCTTTCACAGTTGTCGAAATTATAAGAAGGTTTCCACGACAAATTTCCAGATAAACATTTTTATAAAAGTACAAATTGACGTAAGAGTTGTGTGAAATTTGAATGAATGCAACTTTGTCACTATTATAAAGCTATGTATGTTAGTCTAGTTCTAATATTCATGTTGTGAACTTTACGCATCAATAGAGTGCAAGAAAATATGTAAAGAAATATAAAACATAACGAAGATTGAAAAATAGTTTATCTTGTCATTAAATAGAATTCTGAATTTTTAACTTTCTAGCTAATCTTCATTGTCAAAACGTAAAGTGAAAATATTAATTGGCATAAAGATCTGAAGTAGTTTATAAATAATTGTTTGGATTGAGTGAAAAATAAAGCAAATGAATAAAATTATACATTGATAATGATGATTAATTAGAAAATTGCACTCATCAATCAGAATTTTATTTCATCACCTAATGAAAAGTTTATTAAATCTTCATTAAGGAATATATTTCGTTTCGTATTCTTTTGTAATTTATTGATGTGTAAAATCTACAATCTACATATAGTAAACAAGACACGATACATCAGGTATACGATTACTATTTAAAATACAAGTTACGCGTAATTTTTTAAGTAGTTTCTGTCTGAATGTGGAACAAGTAAATGAAATATGTAGCTAAGACCGTTGTAAACCGATTTAATGGAATTCCCTTTTCAGATAGATTTGTCATTGAATTTGAGCAATTCTTTCATCATCGATGTACAGACGCAAGTCATGGATATTGATAGCTATAGCATCTCAAGGCCATTTCATGAAAACGTCAATTATCGACTGCTGCAATCTCTCAACGACGAATATGCAAAAAGTAAACCTACGATCCGACATGTCACTAGTCTTCGCATTCAAGCAGATCTGGACAAAAAATATTTGTCGAAATATCTCAAAGCATGTATTTTGAATATGAATGGTTGTTCAGCAAGCTAAAAATCACGTTGAACACTAGAACTATCAAACCAGTCAAATTGACTAGTCCCTACATTATTTCTTTTGCAATTACTGAAGTCATAAAAATATTTGCATTAGTAATTTCCTCAAATTAGTATGTTTGAAAAGATGCAGTCTTGTTATTATCACAAAGCAATGTATATCGTTGGATTTATTATTATGTAGTTCTAGTGTTAAAACCTAAAAATAATTTGTGATTCATATTTTTCTATATAATAATATATTGAACAATCATTGAACAGTAAATCGATATGGCGATCGTACGCGTTAAAAAAGATCAAATGGAAATTCGTAATATCATATATAATCATACCAACTGGAATTATTTACTCGAATAAATTATGTTGGAATTTTTAAAGGAAACTTTTAAAGTAAAATCTAGATCTGTTTGAAGATACAGTGTCAAAGCCACAATGAGTCACAATAACTGGTTTCAGGCTGTTCCAAGCATAAAACCGTTAGCATTTTAATTACTTCTTGTAGGTGCATGTCTGATACGCACGTTGCATGGTGCAATAGGCGATACAGCTTTTAGGAATGGCTACAAGAAATTGGTGACTAGGTGGTGGGTACATAATATGCAAAACAATCAATAAATTATTTCGTATACTTTTTAGGTACATATGAGCCGTTTATTTTGAAAGTGGGTTAAGTCCATTTATGCTCAAATCGAGATATTAAAGGGTTTGCGTTCGATTAAATTTAAAAATATGGGTAACAGATAATATAATAGAATAATGTTTTTGGGTTTCTAAAAGTGTCAAATTTATCATTCCAATTAGCATAATTAACATTATTGAAGAAATAATATGTTTTTGATGGCTATGAATGGACTTACACCATTTTCAAAATCAATGAAACGATATTTTCAATTCTTAGGAAAGCACAAGTCCATACGAAAAGTAAATTTCCCTTGAAAGTAAAATAAATGTATACACTTTTATGTTATAAAATCAAAAAAATATTCAACTTTCATTCTTTGTTAAATAATTTTTACATTAAAATTAATACAGTTTTATTAATTATTATTCAGTCTTCTCCAGTTTGTGTACGCGGGAGGGATTTAAACAAACAGTGGTGTGCAGGTGGTACATAATGTAGTAAATCTATTAAGTCCTTATATGTTAGGTTTGTGAGTGTTTTCGATATTTTGTATAGTGATGCCAACTAGATATTATTAAAGTTTTTCGGTCTTCCCCGTTACGGTAGTAAATCCAATGTTTTGAATGGTGCATCCTCGTTCATTGTCGTTTGATAGAATAACTTATATGAATCGCTTCTCAAAAATCTCATCCAATATACTTTAAACCAATTTACTCTTTCACCGTTAGTATTTCTTAGCCTCTTAAAAATCGCATTTTCTGTGGACAGGCACTGTTTCGTTGTTTAAAACAAAGTCATTGCACATTGATAATTCAACAGTTATTTTGACAATTAAACATAACGCTGGAATTTTATAAAATTTTATTGCATAATTATTTTCCATATCCATTAGAAACTCTCACAATGGGACTTACGCCACTTTCAAAATAAACTTTTTCGTCGCTTCATCAACCAGCAAATTTTTGTATTACAAAATCTTAATGATTTTAAATATATTTGTAACAAGTTGACTCAGAATGAAAAGATCTTGTAACAATGTAACTATTATGGTAACTGACTCGATTTTTTTTTAAATGAACTTACGCCACTTTCAAAATAAACGGCTCATATTATAAACAGAAATGAAAAAATAAGAAATAGACACGCACACGTATATAGTACACGGAGCTTTTTATTTTATCTTTTACATATAAAATATGTAAAATGATATTACTTCGATGATAGTTGTTGAAGAAAATTGTAGTCTGTTGTTGAATTGTGTGTATTCGCCAACAAATTAATGTTTGCAAGTAACTGAGCAATCTTAACACTGGAACTACCAAACCGTTCGAAATGACTGGTCCCTACATATTTCTGTCGCAATTACTGTAGTTATAAAAATATTTTCATTAGTAATTTGCCGATGTACTTCTTTAATGGACCACATGGTACAATAAAAATTGAATGAAGTTTAAATAGATGCGCAGTCTTGTTATTATCACAAAGAAATGTATATCGTTGGAATTTATTGTTGGGTAGTTCTAGTGTTAATGAAATACATTTTTCTTCATCACTACTGTAAGAGGTTGTTTAAATATTATAATGATTGCGTTTTTAATTGTTTTAAATAGTTATCCATTCAAAAGTCGAAAGATAAACAGAAATTGTTAATCAAAGTTATATTTTCAATCAAAAGTTAATTATTGCAATCAAAGATGGAAATAAAATATTAAAGATAAAATACTCGAAATACGGAATGGAAATTTTATTTTTGTATGCATGTGAAATATTATTTGAACGCAAGATTAATTTATCAAAGAAATAGTTTTACAATGCAAGAAATTATAATATCAAACAGAATTTTAATTTTACTTCAAGTACGAGTACTTGCAGAGAAAAGACTACGATAGTTCAAAATTGTTATTGATTACCTAAACAAAGAATCTACATTTCAAATAGAGGGTTCATTATTTTCACTGTTTTAAAATAGTAATTTTTCGATTTGTTTTTCTCGGGAAAGATGATTCAAAATTATAAATTGAATAGTATGTAAATATATTATCGATTTGCTTTTGCACGTAGAATTGCCTGTTTCTCAGTTCTAATACTAATTCGGGACACAGTTCTATGATCGCACATTTTCTAAAATGATGAAAAGAGATTATATTATTCGTTCAGGAAATCTAACACTACTTATGTCACCGATTTCATGACTGTCATGGCGGAAGAAATAGAACATCCCCTATCTTCTGATGTCACCTTGGAAGAATCGATGAATTCTTGGATTTATCAAGGCGGGTATCCTCTTGTTACCGTCTTAAGAAACTATGAAGAGGATTCCATCACTATTTATCAGGTAAACAATATAAAGGTAGAAACTATTTTTGCAAAGAGACATTTAATGAAAACATTTCTTTTAATAAAATGATATTAATAAATATTTATTTTCATTTTTCTATAAAAACCTTTAATATTATGTCACTCATACTAAAACAAAGATACTTTTTAGAGTAAATGATAAGTGATCACGCGATAATTAACACGATCTGTGTCAGACCGTTTTTTAAAGACTTTCCATTCAGGCCGCTTCTGGCGTATACGACCCATACTTTTGCGATTAAGTAATAATGATTGATAATGAATGATCGCTATGCCGTGTGTTACGTGAATGCCCCACGTTACAAGAAATGCAGTATACATGATATTAGAATGTCTAATTTTTCAAAAATTCTTTGCTTTTCCATTATAACTGCAAATGGCCTTAACGGAAAGTTCAACGTGGGGCGTATACGATCCACGTGGCACGGAACGTGTTAATAAATACAAAATCAATGAATTCTCGTATATAACGAAAATATTTTTTAAAAATAATCAACAATAATGTAAAATTACATTTTACTGCTCTTATATTTATTTCAAGAATGAAGAAATTATGTAAAGTTAAGGTAACTATTACGTTTGGCCGACTCAATGTCAAGGTTAAGGTTATTGGAGCTAGGCCCACTGAACGTAATATTCACCTGAATTAAACTCTCTTGCATAGTTCTGATGTAAAACTTGATCTGTTTGATATACAATTGGTGTATAAGATAAAGACTAGCTTTCAACATTTTACAGTTGAGTAGTTCTAATTCTTTATTTCAGGAGCAATATTCGTTAGACAGACTATTGGAAAATACTGCTAAATATTGGTATATTCCACTTTCGTATGTCACGGACATTGGTAATTGGTCAACGCCATCGAAAATATTATTCCCATCACAACCAAAATTGGACATGATCGATATTGTTGCCAACGAATCCTGGATTCTCTTTAATATCAACAAAACAGGTATGTTGTAAATTCTTTAACTGTTTCATAAGCAAAAATTTGAAAATTATTGAATTATGTTATTGAACGTTAACATTTTGATCGGCTATAGAAATTCTTCTGAACTTACAATATATATATTATATTTGTGAAATATTATAATTTTAAAGGATGCATTCATATTTACAAATAATTCCATCATACTAGGAGATAATTATTAAAATTTTTTAAATTAAAATAATTATTTAAATGAATCATTAGGCAATCATTTCAATTATTTAACGAAAATTCTTCTATGTAAACATTTCTAAAATTGCATAATTGAAAAGACGTCTTGAAATTTTTTGTTGGAAAAATTATTTCTTCAATATGGTCTATCTTTTACTTTTCAACGTGCATAAGCTAATTCAGGTTTCACAATACGCAAATATGTAGCAAATATATAGAAATGTTATATGTTACCTGTATAATTTTTCATTAAAATTGTGTTTGCATAAAATTTTCGAGTTTAGGGATAAAAAAATTGGTTATACTACAATACACTGTTGAATCGTCTCGACGTCGGCAATAATTCTACGATGTCAAAAACATATGCTGCCAATTAAAACCGTCAAGGTGACCTTGACTTTTTACGTAGAATGCATTTTTCAGATTTAAGAATATGCGAACATGTGGCCCACCAAGTATTCATACAATTTTGTCTGCAACATTGCTTAATAGCACTACCGGAAATACCTAAAAAATGGTGGTAAAACTTAACGCGTATACTCTGCACGTATTTATCGATTTTGTTAATATTTTTCAGGTTACTATCGAGTAAATTACGACGAAAGGAATTGGATGCTATTGAAAACGTCTCTCCACGTAAATCACGAGGTATTTCCACCAGAAACGAGGGCGTCACTCATAGACGACATTTTTAGCCTCGCTGCGGTGGGCTTGATGAAATACGAGACTGTCTTTGACTTTATTAAATATATGCAAATCAAGGAGAGGCATTACCTGCCATGGAAGGTGTTGATGCGACACGCATTCAAATTAAATAGACTCTTGTACGAGACCGCGATCTACACCGACTTCCAGGTGTGACTTTTAAACTTACAATTAAAATAATTAGCAAATATATGTACACAAACAGATAACAAAATGCAACTGACTTTTTGCATCGAATCATGAGTCCCTCGGTTATTTTCAGTATCTCTTTTTACATTTTCGTAAAGTACAATAATGCATTGCAAATGCATTGATGATCATTACAGCACTCGCAGCGAATGGCTTTTTCTTCATTTCAGTTACGTACATTTACAATTTATCATAACTGAACAATGGATGTTATGCACTCATAACAAAACTGAATAAGTGCAATTTATAGTAACAGAGATATTCAAAGAATTTAAAAACATAAATTTAT
The DNA here is from genome assembly GCA_028453745.1 of Agapostemon virescens. Lineage (NCBI taxonomy): Eukaryota > Metazoa > Arthropoda > Insecta > Hymenoptera > Halictidae > Agapostemon > Agapostemon virescens. The sequence goes on from CM052089.1 coordinate 4,749,930, forward strand.
TACTGTCACCTTATTAAAAAATTCAATAATGGAAAAAAGGACTTTCTGTTTAGCCTCTGCTTTTTGCAATTGATGTAAACAATTTTTATGTTACACAAAGATTCGCAGTCTAAGTATAAATAAATTGTTATAATTTGAACATCTGCAACCCAACGAATTTATGCTACAACCTAATATTGAAATTTTTCCGTATTAATACTAATTAACCCTATTTACATTTCAAACCTTAGCACTCGACTAGCGACTATGAGGTGGCACGAAAAATTGGCACACTATCATTTAACACAATTTTAACATCTTTATCGCATATATTATACAGGGTGTCCAACATAAATGGGAACACCTAAATATCTTTCGTATTTACAGTCCTATCAGAAAACTTCAGAGGACAAAGTGACACAATTGCAGGGGGCAATATAATGGTGAAGAAAAAAGTTTTTTATGTCGTGTTTTTTAATGAAATTTCAAGGTCACCGATGTTTTTTTTTTAATGGAAAAGTATATTTTTTACGATAGCATGATAGACAATAAAAAACTGAATTTAGTGGATACCACCTTTTTGACCTTGCAATGACCTTCAGCAAGAATAATCATGTTGAAGCGGATGAAATGTGAAAGTTTAAAACTTACGTGTTTCAGCAAAGATTGCGCGTTGTTTACGTCGGGTTGACCTTTACATATCATAAAAAATGTTCGAAATGTTGACCATCCTCATTTATGCAATGTTGCAATCTTTTAATAAATGATCTGTAAGCATTGCTGATTTCCTGAGACGTAATTGAAGCACATGCTGCAGTAATCCTTTGACGTATATCCTCTGGCGTTGTGGGCTTACACTACCGGTACTTTTTAAATTGTTTTACCACGACGGAAAATGCGTGTAACAAAGGACAAATACGATTCACAAATTTTTCACGATACAAATGTACTGCTTGCCTCAAAGATTGGTGGCTTTCACCATAAGTGAAAACCATATTGATTCGTTTCTGTACTGTATAACGCATTGTTATCACTTTCACGTTTCGAACACGAATAATGCAGAAGGAACAACGTACTTATTCTAACCGATTAACCTTCTGTTAACGATCTCAATGATACATACTCTAACATAAACATACGCTGTTTACTATGAAAACTATTTCGATCATTTATTATGATATGTAAAGGTCAACCCGACTTAAACAACGCGCAATCTTTGCTGAAACACGTAAGTTTTAAACTTTCACATTTCATCCGCTTCAACATGATTATTCTTGCTCAAGGTCATTTCAAGGTCAAAAAGATGGTATCCACTAAATTCACTTTTTTATTGTCTGTCATGCTATCGTAAGAAAAATATACTATTCCATTTAAAAAAACATCGGTGACCTTGAAATTTCGTTAAAAAACGACATAAAAAATTTTTTTCTTCGCCATTATATTGCTCCCCTGCAATAGTGTCACTATGTCCTTTGAAGTTTTCTGATATGATTGTAAATACGAAAGATATTTAGGTGTTCCCATTTATGTGGAACATCCTGTATATGAAATCGATAAAAATTTAACTTTTGTAACGACAAGTAACAGTAAAACACCCCCATATACGTAAGGTGAAATAATTCATACAGAATGGAAATATCCTAAGTCCAGAAGAAATGCTTTGGTTTTCTAGTTAAAACAGCTTCGAGTGTTATAACATTTTTATTTGAACTAAATTTTGAAATTTGAAACCTTCATGCAACTATAATATTACGTAACGGTTTACTTTAAATAAAATACAAATTGTATGGAGAATTAAATATTTCCTTATACCAATTGTGAAATAGTCCATAAAAATGCATGTTTACGTAAGTGTATCCAAGTGTGTTGTAACCAAACAGTTTAGTTCGATTTGAATACATTTAGTCGTGAAGTTTGTAATATTAGAGACAAGACGTGCAGTGACATTCCAATAGATAGTTAGTTAGACAGTTCTTCTTGAAAGGATTCTGAAATTTATGCACATCCTCTAGCAATCATGTTGTTACGTGGCGATTCCTACTACCGCATTTGCTGGAATGTCAAATAATTATATAGCAATTACATGACGATGTTAAAAGGTTAAACATTTCATCATTATTGAAATTCTTTTGTTTTGTCTAATTACAAAATTTGGTTTTAAGGAATTTATGGTGAATTTTGTATCTCCATTGTACAATGAAGTCGGATCCCAAATTAAGGAAGGCACACACCTCACGCACATTGCAGTGAAAATTGCGTGCGCGTTTGATCATACAGAATGTTTGGACTGGACCAAAGATACATTCGAGAATGCTAAGACTGACACTGAAATTATAGAAACGTACGTCAAATACTGAGAAGTGAAGTAAAATCGCGCTAAGTGTCACTACCTCGGGTCTGCATCGTTGTACAGGAATGTTGTTTTGACTGCTCGAATAAGTACAAGATAACTGCTACAGTATTTTCTGTACTACTGCATAGTGTACTCCACCATGTATCACACAGTTCGGATCATGTGTATACATGATAAGTACAACGTTCCGGATCCAGGTAGTAGCACTTAACGAGATTTTACTGTGCTTCATACCTTTTTACTTTTTTTGATACAATGTTAGTAAAGTGACACGATTTTGATACTAACAACCGAAAGGCTATTACTAATTGCATAAATTTTGATATACACTTCATGAATTCTATAACACACTGCTATTACTACTACTACAATACTATGCACGCAATGAAACCATATAAAATCTATGTTGCGTAAAACTTAGTCTTGTGTAATATTGGGTAGTCGGAAAAGTATTGAAAAATTTTTGTCATTTCTTGATTAAATGATTCTTTTATTCGAAATGAATTCCATTCGAGTATATATTGGCCATTATTACCTATGACCTTTCGCCATTTTTGTGGTAGAGCCACCGGAATAGAACTAATTCCGAATAGAAATAATCCCACCGGAATAGAACTTCTCTGGTTTATCGGTTAAAAACTTGGCCAAGTGATTTTCATAGTCCTTTTTTGAATCCAACTTTTTACCATCAAGACAGTGTTACAGAGATCGAAACAAACAATAATCTGATGGCCCAAGGTCTGGGCTGTACGGTGGATGCATCAAAACTTCCCAGTCAAGTTCTTTCAATTTTACATTTGAGCAATGATTCGCAGATGAAAACTCAATCCATCAAATTTTTCTCTGTTAAGTCATGAGACACCCAAACATCGAGCTTGTTTCTGTATCCAGTCATCTGCAAATGATCCAAAACGGTTGAATGGTGAATGTTCCTTAGGAATCTCATGACTGCTTATATGCCGATCTTGCTCAAATAGTATTTCATCGACATTTTTAGTGATTGGTCGGCCAGAGCGAAGTGAATCTTTAATATCGAAATTTCCAGAACGGAAGCGAGCAAACCACCTACATACTGTTGCATTTGATAAAGCATTTTAACTGTAAACATTACAAATTTTTTCTCGGACCTGTTCAGCGTTTTTGGTTTTTTCGTAGTAAAATTGCAAAACATAGCAAATTCTTTCAGAAATTTCACTCATTTTCACACTAATATTACTTTTGACACGATGACGCAATACAAAACTGTCTGCATGAAAATTGTAGACCGAAATGTCACCTTTCAAATACGCGTCAGTATGACGCAATCTGATTAGTGTTGTCCGATATATGACACCAAACAATATCTAGTGACAAAAATCTCTCAATACTTTTCCAACTATCTAATATATGTTTACTTAACCCTTAGCACTCCAGTGACGCCCCTAAGGCGACACTAAAAATTGCCACACGAATATTCAAAACAACTTTTACGTCACTATGTTTACATTTAAGGAATCTGTAAAAATAGAAGTGTTACACGTGTGAATAATAGTAATAAACTTTATATGCACGAAAAGAAATTAACCATATACGATGGAACTACTCTAAACCAAATACGGTCTCAATTTTACAATGAAAATTATTTAGAGTGCAAAGGGTTAAGCAGATTTTCTTCAATACTATCTTGTAATCAATGCTTCTGAGAATTAAGGAACTACAGAAGAATAGTTCATTAGTACGCTACGAATTTTACGCATTTATAACGAAAATATGTAGATGAAACACATAACAGTGAAAATATCAGACGATTTTTAAAATATTATTATATTACTTCTAAATCGTCAGTTTTTTAAAATAAGTTTTTCAAGATACATTTTATAGACACATTATATGAATTCTAAATACTTTACGCTAAAGTAGAAGATATTAATATTTATATGTGATTAAAATTTCTTTCGTGTTGGCAATTTCTTAAATGAAGAATACACTCTTCACCTAGAATTTACAAATAAAAATTCAAAAACATAATATCGAAATAAAAAATTAATTGAATAAAAACATTGACAGAAGTATGGGGCAAAATTGAAATCAGTTTTGGCGTAAAATTGATAAGTTCGATGCCAAATAGATTGCACAAAATAGAACGTAATCAAGGAAAAACCAACAAAATTTTAAAAATAACTTTTTCAGATGTACGATTTTAGCTGCCTGACGACAATCCTAGCAACTATAATGTTTTTGTATACATAAGAAGTTGAATTTGTTTTGCCAATGAAATGCAGATACATTTACAATATATTCCCATCCAACTCTGTGTTCCAAATCATCCCTAAACATTTTACAAAACGAAACATTTATTTGATATGTGATGTATAATTTTGATTTTGACTCACTGTATATTGCTTCGTATTCTGGCGTAAACTTTATGTAAATTAATTAAGAGTTACAGAAAACTTAATGCTTTCAGAGTCCCATCGTACATCCGCAGAACATTTTATTGCACCCTTGCGCGTTATGGTACAAAAATAGAATGGAATTACTTTACGCAAAAAGTAACCCTAATCGACGACGAAGAAGAGAGGAAACGTTTATTAACGTCGTTCGCTTGTTTCCAAGCGCCCTGGATTTTACAATCGTAAGTCACAATGGTCGTAACATGAAATTAAAAATGGCTCTTGTTCACTAACACAATATAGACAACATGTATTCCAATAAAACTAATTATCTTCAGCGTGAAAATTCTTTCGGAACAACATTATAGAAATCATTTATTTATTTGAATGTTATTCCATATGTAAATATATTGAATTTGCTTGCACAATTATTTCAATATATATTTCGATATATTCTTTACAAGAAATTATTTCAGAACACCGTTATATTTACAAAGAGTTTTCAAAATATACTTCTGTTCACTGTTCGTGAATTAACAAATGTAAATATCATACCTTTTTGTAGACGAAATCAAACGTTGTTAATTTGTAATCTTACTTACAAAGAAAATGGTATGGCAAAGGGTTAAACTTGTATGGTCGCGACTATCCATATTATGTTTCACAGAGAGGTTTCATACTACAACAGTAAAAGCAAATGTTTTTAATTAATTTTTATTAGATCAAGTATTGATGATACGACAATAGATTTTCTGGAATGGAAATGTGTAGATAATCTTGAACTGCAAAGGAATTATTTTATTTCAATTTTTCGTATTATTCGTGGTATGTTATATTCGTGGTAGCTGTAATAGATTACAAACTTTAGTAAAGCATAGAATTATCTATATTAACAAATTATTAGGATCGAATTTATATTAGTTTCACTAATTCTCGTATATTTTTTTATTTCTTTTAAATCCAGTATCCTGAACGAGATCGTTCATGAAGAGACATATCATCAGGACGAAATCCTAGTCATTTTAAAAGCGTTCCCTCTGAATCCAGCAGCAGCACAGGCTGCGTCTCGGTTTGTGCGAGCCAATTGGCAGGATATTGCCGAAAAGTAAGTATGTGTATTATACAAACTGGTCATGCTAGTAATAAATGATGAAATGGAAGAGGAGAAATTGATACTGTTTTTTGCAAGCAATGTTCTGTCGTACATATTTTTTTTTAGTGTGAACTATTTTTTATAAATGAAGATGAGCTTGGATTCTTTTAATGAAATGTTTATACATTCAGCGAATCAGAAACCTTAAATTCAAATATTTTTGTTATTTATAATACCTGTAGTTCTTTTCCGCATTCTCCCATTTTTATGTATAATGACATGACATATATGTATACATAGATCTACAAAATGCATGTTGCAATTTTTCAATACAGACGTACATAAAAATGTAAAAATTATTTAATCCAACTTTTAAAAAGTTATTCGTGTTTAACATTAAACCTACCACAGCGGGACAAATGACGACATGCAGATTTTTTATTTTACAATTATTGAAGTTATAAGATTGCCTTCATAAGAATCGATTCGATACATCTATTTGTTCAATTATACTTTCTAATGAAAATCGCAAATTATTCAACTAAATTAAATTTTGGAATTTTTATAATATAATATACACCAGCTAATTTTGATGCTCGGTAGATTTAGTGTTAAAAGATATACGAATAAAATACCTTCAAATTTAAGTATTTAAATTTAAGTACACATCTCATTTCAATTTAATTTAAATTTAAGTACAAATCTCACTTAAATTTAATTAAAATTTGAGTATAAATCTAACTTAAATTTAATTAAAATTTGAGTACAAATCTCACTTAAATTTAATTAAAATTTGAGTACAAATCTCACTTAAATTTAAT
>CM052089.1:4756557-4772679 GCA_028453745.1 Agapostemon virescens
TTAAATTTGAGTACAAATCTCACTTAAATTCAATTCAAATTTAAGTATAAATCTCATTTAAATTTAATTTAAATTTAAGTACAATTCTAATTTCATTATATCTTTAAGTTCTTTTACATTGTAGAAAGTGAACAAGATTATTTTCGAGACTTGTATTGTATTTGATAAAGTAACGCCTACATATCGGGTCGTCGAGATAAATCCAGAAAAATCATAGTATACAAAAGAACAGGCCAAATTCCAGAAATATGTTAACATATTCTTTCGCCAGTTTGTAAAAAAGTACTGAATAGTATAAAGAATGAAATTAACCTAACTTGTAGGAGCTGCCACGATCTTCTTGAGCTTGTACCTGAATCTGCTGGAGGCTAGCTTCTCCTCATCCTACCGCATTTTCGTCATGACTACTGTCATAATGTGTTTTAGAGCATCTTTGATGTTTGGTGCTTTGCATTTACCTTCGCCTCGACTATGTCCCGCATGTAATTGTCGACAAGATTGCAGTCGAGGCTACGGGAAATCCACAAGCCGAGAGACTTGTTCCTGTAATTTGTCAGAATTTCTAAACTTATTGCTAAGCTCGTTAATTTGCGTCTTAATGTAGAACAACTTCGTAATGAATTCCACGGGCAATTTTCCGGCACGAAAATATTCCACTGGTGCCACTCTTTGGGCGTATTCTCGATTTAGAGCTGTGAACGTTTTGTTTATATTAGGGGTAAAAACTCAACAATTTAGATATAAATTTCCGCATTGCATTTATAGTATGAGCTGTTTATATTTAAAGTGGCTTAAGTCCATTTATGCTCGAATCGAGATATCGAAGGGTTTGCGTTGGATTAAATTTAAAAATATGGGTAACAGATAACATAATAGAATAATGTTTTTGGGTTTCTAAAGGTGTCAAATTTATCATCCCAATTAGCATAATTAACATTATTGAAGAAATAATATGTTTTTGATGGCTATGAATGGACTTACGCCATTTTCAAAATCAATAAAACGACGTTTTCAATTTTTAAGAAAGCACAAGTCCATAGGAAAAGCAAATTTCCCTTGAAATTAAAATAAATGTATACACTTTTATGTTATAAAATCAAAAAAATATTCATCTTTCATTCTTTGTTAAATAATTTTTACATTAAAATTAATACAGTTTTATTAATTATTATTCAGTCTTCTCCAGTTTGTGTACGCGGGAGGGATTTAAACTAACAGTGGTGTGCAGGTGGTACATAATGTAATAAATCCATTATGTTCTTATATGTTAGGTTTGTGAGTGTTTTCGATATTTTGTATAGTGATGAAAACTGGATATTATTAAAGTTATTCGGTCTTCTCCGTTACGGTAGTAAATCCAATGTTTTGAATGGTGCATCCTCGTTCATTGTCGTTTGATAGAATAACTTATATGAATCACTTCTCAAAAATCTCATCCAATATACTTTAAGCCAGTTTACTCTTTCACCGTCAGTATTTCTTAGCCCTTTAAAATTCGCATTTTCTGTGGACAGGCACTGTTCCGTTGTTTAAAACAAAGTCATTGCACATTGATAATTCAACTGTTACTTTGATAATTAAACATAAAGCTGGGATCTCATAAAATTTTATTGCATAATTATTTTCCATATCCATTTGAAACTCTCACAATGGGACTTACGCCACTTTCAAAATAAACTTTTTCATCGCTTCATCAACCAGCAAATTTTCGTATTACAAAATCTTAATGATTTTAAATATATTTGTAACAAGTTGACTCAGAATGAAAAGATCTTGTAAAAATGTAACTATTATGGTAGCTGACTCGATTTTTTTTTTAAATGGACTTACGCCAGTTTCAAAATAAACGACTCGTCTAATCTGAAAAATATGAGTGTTTATTCCATAAGAATTACAGTACTACAGGTACACTTATTAACCAGTTAAATGTGTTTCACGACTATATCCGTCATGGAGATGTGGCAGAATTTAGGTGTCATGACGATTATATCCGGCATACGTAAAATTTTGTTACAATTTGATATTTAAATTGTAATTCTGGCGAAAAATAAAGTATATTCGTAAATTTTAATATGTTTAAAATGTTTAGAGGTCAAGACGAAATGAAACAAACAAATGAAAATTATAATAATTTTTTACCTCAATTTACTTTGAAAATTTCAATTGTTTGTTCTTATCCTCATCGTCAATTAATTTATTGTTTTATAGATTTTCATGTGAAATATGCAGGGTAGCCAAAAAATAATCGAGTTCTCTGAGTGGGCAAATTTATGGAGTTGTTTTTCGAAACCTTTTTATTTGCGAAAATGTAAAACACAGCTTCGTTTTAGAGTTATTAACGAAAAAGGCAGAGCAATGAAGGCGCAATTACAGCGAACGGGTTCTGGCTCGGTAACAGATTTCGCTGGGCGTGGCATTGTCGTTGGCCTAGCCGAATGACGTCGACTGTAACCGCGCTCTGATTGGCCCGGGTTTTTCGTTCATAACTCGAAAACGAAGCGTTAAATCGCAAAGTGACAAAAGATAAAGTTTCTTACAGTAATCCCAGGAATCACATTTTTCGAAGGATTTGAATATTTCTGGGACACAAATTAAATGGTAAATTTTGGTAAATTTTGAATACATTGAAGAAAGTGCAGTTTATAAGAAAGAATACAACAACAATTACACTCTGTGCTCTCCGAGAACGCACTGACCCAACATCGCTGATGCGAAAAAGAAACACATCGATCACGAGTTAACTCGTGACCGGTCAACAATGTGTTAATACCTTTCTTAACACTTTACCGACGGGCGAATATTTCAGAATTTTTGTAAGGCCCAGACCCATGACTGAAAACTTTTTAATGGCTCTTTCAACGCTGACAGCAATTTTTATTGCAAATCAACAATGCATCCCCAATAATATTGTCTAATAATGTTGTTACAAATTGGAATGTAAAAATAGAATTTTAAGCTTCATTTTGATACAGCGCGAATATTGAAAAGCCTAATAATAGGCTTCCGATCGATAAAGTGTTAAGTTGTATTAATTCTTATCGTCTCGAAATGCGGAAACCGGAGTTCGCTATTCCGTTTGCACAACCTTCGACGTTTCATGGCCTAAAGTTTGTTTTGAATATCGGAGAACGCGGTCCCTGTATCCTGGGTCGGCCAGCAATGGTTGTCAGATGGTTGCTCAGTTCAAGTGCCAACCCAGACAAAGATAACGATACCCTCCAATAAAACGTCATCCCAGCGCTGGCCGCTACGTCTTCTTACAGAAATCCAGGGTTCGTGAAGCAAATGATGACTCAAAGTGCCTCCAATTTGAGGCCTGTCACAGAGGTCGTAATCACCAGTAGCAAACCTCCTGACAATCCAATACAGCTCCATAAATATAGCAAATTTTCTTTGTTGTCACTGTTGCATTAAATCGTGCATACAAATGGAAAAGTATCAAATTACAAATATGATCCTCGGAGGGTACAAACGTCGCCATTTTATTAGAGTGCAGTAAAAAATGTTTACTTATTAGAATATTTAGAACACAGATTGTTTTAATGAAAACTGTAAAAGAATACGTATTTCCTCTTCAACGATCAGTATAGGACTAAAAGCAAACATCTTTCCAAAAAGGCAAAAACTTCATTCCAAATAATTTATTACTTATAGGTACTCTTAATATTTGTCTTAACTGTATCTTATTTATAGGACTGTTCGAAAAAATTCCGGATATATCTTGACAGTCCCGTACATAAAAGGCTACGAATTCATTTTCGTACTCGATACAAGATGTTAACCCTTTGCACTCCAATGATATCTTTACGGCGACACTAAAAATGGCTATACTACTACTCAAAACAAGTTTTACCTTATTATTGTAGGATCAAGAGAGATAATGAAGTGGTAATCTGAATTCTTTATTTAGTTCTTAAATTTACACGTTTAATTACGACTATCGCCTTTAATATTTCAATGACATTCGTCAACGACGTTCGCCAACGACGTTTGCTTTTTTACTATTTCTCTCTCGGTTCTTTCGTTTTCAATGTCGTCTGTTTTCCATGGCCGCCCTAACTCGCATGGATTTACCCTTTTCTACATTATGTTTGCATTTAACACTTTACTGACCGACGATTTTTTCAAAATTTTTTAAGATACATAGTCAATACAATTATTGAAAGTCCTACTAACACTTTGGCTGCCACGTTACCCACATAAGGGTGACGCAATTATTTGTGCGATTTTAAAATGAATTTTCACGTTAATATATTCATTACATCCAATCTGACGGTGGTCCAGGAAATGCAAGAAGGTTGGACAACTACTCAGTGTCATAGATTTTGTTCTTTCAATTTTTATTTCACTCGATAATTTGCTCCGACTTTATTTTATATTTATTATATTTTGATTTTTGCGGCTGCTGGTTTTGGCAGTCAATGTGTTAATAGGCTTCTGGTTGGTAAAGTGTTAAGAAATCAGTAAAAATTTAAGTGTACCACGTATGAGTAATACCAATGAATTTTATATGGTCGAAAGAAAATAAACTATAATATAATGGAACTGTTCTAGGTCAAAGAATGTCTTGAGTTTCGAATTAACATTGCTTGGAGTGCGAAGGGTTAAAATACTAACACGAGAACATATTCAGATACGAAAATCCGATTTTTATGAAATACGTGTTTTTTTTTATCGGCAGCCATCCACTTCGAAGGGGTGAAAACACCCCTCAAAGTTGGGGTACTTTTGAGATATCTTGGAAACCAAACGTCGAAAAAATTTGAATTTTAACAAAAGTTTTTTTATTTAAACAATAAAGCTATAAGCTTCCATAAGTTTCATCAAAATCGGATTTTCGTACCTGAATATGTTTCCTTGTAAGATTCAAAAAAGAAATAACAGTATCATTTTGTTCATTTAGATTCGCTGGATCCTATGTTATGCTGAAATCCTTCGTGTTATCGATGAGCAATGGTTTAACTACTGAACAAGACTTGGAGGACGTAAGAATTTAATGAAGTCCAATGTAGATGAAGTTGGCTGCAAAAGTATCACAAATTATTACTTCAGGAGACTTCGTTGACTAGTGTTTATTTTATGTTGAATCAAATATTACCATAAAATATTACACAAAATAAATACAGCAGTTAAACTTTGAAGCACTTTCCAAGAATTGAATCAAACTTTTTTAATTCACTGAGACGAATTCTAATTTGTTTAAAACTATTGTCATCATTTATTCTATTTCTTCGGATTCAAAATGTATGAGATTCTTTCAAAAAGAATTATAACTTTTTGTTTATCTCGAATCTTTAGTCTACGGTTTTTAATCCGAGAATATTCGGAACCTTATTAACAGTTCCGCTTGTAATTAACTCGCAGAGTTTGCAATTAATATTCGCGAACTCGAAAATCATGGCGCGTGAAATGCTTATCAACATTTGCCAAGGATGTAATTTCCGAACAGGAAAATTGTAGTATACAGGGTGTTTCGTTTGAGTTTGGACACATAAATACTAACTTTGATGGAAAATATTCGATTAAATTCATAAATATGACTATTGTTCGAATTGTTTCAGTGCATATCAAATATAATTAATAGAATAGTATGTATATTAGATAAAAATGGTAGAAGAGATAATGATAGTTTATAAAATTATCAGTACAATTATGAATTATTTTATTACTTATCCAGTGTCAAATAATAAATTGTTTGTCGCCAGGAGAAAATTATAAAGAAATTTAAATAACATTACAAAGCAATATTTTCAACGGTGAAGATGGTAATAGACATTGCTACAACAATTTTCGAATCGTTTCGAGATGATTAAACTTTATGAGAAAACAATCCTATTCATTTTTATATTGATGGTTACTATACGTATGACAAATTTTATCATGGCATTTAATTTTATTGTTAATGGAAGTATCTTTAATTTTTTAAATTTAATTAATTACAATGATAAACACTTGATTTGCATGACTAAATCTTAGCAAGTACAATTATGATATCAATAATATATTAGCCTGATAATTAATTAAACCATTATTATATTTGTAAAGAAAAGTGTAATTCGTATTTATTTATGTAACAATTTTCTTATTTATTCCATTTACGAACAAGAATTAACTTATAATTTCTACTATAAAAATGAAGAAGTTACACAAGTTACCCGTTTAGAACAGTGCTTTAGTAATATTTGTTTTCAAAATAATAATTTATACCATAACGATTGTTAACCGTACCCTGAACATTCAAACATTTTTATTAATTTATATATGTATTTTCCGTTTACAATTCCTGTATACTTTAAAAAATTGGGGTTTAATTGTTACAAAAAAAATATTCTTTTGCATTCAACTGTAAATGTTTTCACTATTTTGTTTTTTTCTTTGATGGGATAATGATTTTGTTGTAGCTTCAAGCATTCAGGGAGAATAATTACGAAAGCATGAAAGGAACTAGGTACGCGGCAGCTCTCGTGGAAGCGAATGGAAATTTTATAATATCGTGGCTCCAGAACTCGTTACCGGAAATTGAGAAGTTGATGAAAACAGACGACGCCAATAAGACTTCGATTTTATAAGTATAAGAAATAAGAACGATACAATTAAAAATTTTATTTCGAGGAGCTACACGTTTATTTCCTTTATTTGTATAGAATTTTCAAAGATATAATATTAACCTGTTACTTAGCGTAAAAAATTTTACCTTCTTTCGCTTTTCTTGGTGCGAGAAAAATTATTTACCAAATATTGTTTATAAAAGTAGAAACGGTGAAGTAAACATTTCTGTGTTGATAAAGTTACGTAAAATAATAGAAACATAATTTTAATCAATGTCAAATAATTAAGATATTTATAATTGCTTATCAGTACTTAAATAGGAAATTAGTAGTAACTATAAATACAACAAAATAATTACGATTAATACTTGCATTAATTTAATAACTATAGAATGTCAGAAAATGTTCATTTATTATTAAGTAATGGTATGTATTTTGTTACATTGTACTTATAACGTACTTATTGTAACATTTTAGTACTAAAGAAAAATTATTGTGCTATTTGTCAGTCGTTGAATAAACAAACTGTCAGTTCAAATACTCGAAAATATATTTGTAATAAATATATTGTTTAAATGTATGCATCATCTAATTATTTTTCCAAAATTAAATGTTTATATTTTGTTACAATTTCTACAGTGTCCTACCGTGGAGTGGGTAGTCGTGATAAATGTTTACGGATGTTTCTTTCATTAACACTAGAACTACCATACCAATCATTTTGACTAGTCCCCAGTTGTTTCTTTCGCAATTATTGAAGTTATAAAAATGTTTTCATAAGAAATTTTCGGATGTACTTCTTTTATGACGGTTACCTTACAATAAGAATTGTATGAAGTTTTAATAAATGCAGTCTCATTATTATTACAAAGTAATGTAGTTCTAATGTTATACACATTAAATCTTATAAAAAGTATCGATGTGTGTACAACAAGAACGTACGAACTGCGGATTTTATGCATTTATGACAAATATAAAGCAAGAATTTAGAAACTATTGACGAAAAATATCGAACACTTGTACACATGCAATAACTCTTTTATTTGCTAAATAAGCCGCTTGTTTTAAGGCGTAAATAAATAAATAAATGTATAGTATGTATTTTAATTCGGTACGATATAGATTACTAAGTCGACTATGCAAAATTTAGAAGTATTATTATGTTACTATTAATTTACTAAAATTATTAAAGGGTCACATAAATTCTTAAGGGGGGAATACACTTTATAAGATGAAAATTTTCGATTTTTTTTTCTTGTTTGAAATTAATTCCAGTATGTGTCTAGAATAAGTGTATAAAGTTACGGAGCAAAATTTTATATATTTTGGGAGATACAGATAGCCGAACAGGTAAGCGTCAGGTGCAAGTGGCTCAAAGCTGAAGCGAAAGGTGAATTAGATAATTTTAATCATCCTAGTCCACTTCACCCAGATATCCTTAAAAATTTAAAACCGATATGTGAAGAACTTTCAAAGGATGATTTATTAACCAGGTGTCTAGGTGGACACACACAGAATTGCAATGAAAGTTTCAATTCAACGCTTTTGGCGCCTAAATCCAAAGCATCTAAATTCCGGAGCAAAAATTATCGAAACCTCCGCCTTTATTGCGGCTGGCATTTTTAACGAGGGTTACTCAGCTATATTAAAAATAATGAATGTATTAAATAGTAATATCGGGTAACAATGCAAATGCTTTGCTCATACGTATGACGCACAGTGCATAACGAGACAGGAACGCTGCAGACAAAGCAGCACAAAAGAGTCACGAATCTCTCGTAGGATGCACCAAATGGAGCAAAATGAATGTTTTGAAGCCACAGAAGGCTTACTATATGGCCCTGGTATAGCGGATTAGTTTCCTCCAGAAATAAGTGTTCAATAACTACTACTCTAACAGTAGAAAAACTTTAAACGCCTTTTTCTCAATATCATATTTCTGAATCTTGTGTACACGATACAGAACGATCTATTGGACCAATTGAGCTCCTAAGGCGATTTTTCGTTAGGTAACGATAAAATGTCGTCGATGAACTAAAAAAATTCCTAACTAGTAGCATTTTTTCCTTTCAATTTACATTATAAAGTCGAAATTTTTAGCGAAAAATCGTAACTTTTTCAATAAAGCTCAAAATTTTTGTATTTTTGTACTTTTTGTTGCAATTTTTTTAGTTCATTGACGAGATAATTTTATAAAGATTAAAAAAAACTTTTGTTTTCCTGTGTCACATGAAAATTAGAGGCTCTAGGATGTACACAAACTGACGATGCGCGTGGCGCGGAGCTGTGTAGATTTATAAATATTGCGAAAAAAAATACATTAATCATTAAAATAGAAAATTGTTTGTATTGTTTAAATATAGAACATAATATCATGAAAGTTTGAGAATGATTTGCTTTGTAGTTATTGAGAAAAAAATTCCTAAAAATCACTATTTTTTAGGCGCTCTAAAGTGTATTCCCCCCTTAAGTGGCTCGAGTTTCTTGCAAAAGACGCAGATGATTCGCAGTCCATAACCTTGTCCAGTGGATTAAATTCAAAGATTAATTAGTTGTAAGCCAACATACGTTGATACAAGATAGTATCAAGTAGTAGGTGAAATGATACTGTAAAGTGCCTGATACACGGATACACATTGGTTGCACGAGCGCAGTAGGTCTCGGTTAGTGATGCAATGACATAATGACGGTAGGAGTCAATTTTCAATCAACCTCGAAATAGGCAGTTTGAAGTTACCTTCTATTAGGACCAAGTCGAAGTCACATAGTTGGACTACTCGAAATTTGCGGGTTGAATTCCATTGCTATGTACTAATTAATTTACTGCGAGGAAGACCTCTAAAATATCCTACTCCCGATCCTAACGGGACCCTAATGGGTTAACTTTAACCCTTACCACTCCCATGGCCCCTCTGAGGCGACACTATAAATTGTCAGACAATTATTCAAAACAATTTTTACATTACAATGTTTCTATTTAAAAAAAAAAAAAAATAAAAATTGAAATGTTGCGCGTATGAATAATATTAATAAATTTGATACGCACAAAAGGAAATGAACCACGTACAATGGAATTATTCTAGTACAAAAAAATATCTCGAGTTAGGAATTAAAATTACTTGGAGTGCAAAGGGTTAAGCAGTGCACACACTTAATCGATATCGCTTAACTTTTAATTGATATTGCGTGTAGCTTGAAAGAGTTGCCGCTTTTAACGAATAATTGACGAAGAAGGCAATAAGATGCGATAAATAGTTACTCGACGATGCTTTAGTATAGACATAACTTTTCTTGTATACGATAGAAGGAATTCAAACACCCTTCGACAGAATTAAATGAAATATTTTCAGATTTTTATTAAAAGTTATGTTTTGCTAAATTTATCCTTTTTAAAACATTATATAGTCATATAATCCTTTACAAAGACTTTGCATACTGCCGTTAACTGTTAATGCTAAACCCTTTTCTCGCGAAGCTGCTTTAACTCTGAAACCTAGGCAGTTCTTCTGACCTAGGCTATTTTCATTCAACATAATTTATTTCATCTCGTGCATATGTGTGCTTTTATTATCACTCGTTCTACAACAATTACATTTTCACGAATTTCTTACATAAAAGCATTAGTGATATAAAAATTGTTTTGAACCGCGCTACGGCACTTTTCATTGGCGCCTCTGAGTCGCTAATCGAGCGCAAAGGGTTAATAATAATTTTCTACGTTCAATTTATTCGCATAAATATATTCTACATATTGAGTATCAGAAATCATAAAAATAACAAATCTTATCATTTTCGTGTCACGGAATTGTAATTTATTTTGTATGTATTTTGTAGTGAGCTGTAGTATTATTAAATTATACAGTGCCTTACTGTAATTACTGAATATTCAATCTTTCAGGCTAGCCATTGACAAACATTTCAGTTGCACTGCGCACTACAGAGCTTTCCAGTGAGAACGATGTATCTTTCGATTGTCACAGTAGCTACGTTTGTCGTTCAACTATCGGTGTCACGAGGCAATAGCATTCAATATTGTTCGACAAGCATTATGGTCAACAAGATAGTGCCACACGCCATATTGGTATTGAATCTGTCGCTTTAATAAGATAAAAATTCAACAACGGAATTATGTCGAGAAACGCAGTTGTCATCTGGTTATCAAGATCTTGTGATCTGACGTAATTTTACTTTTTCAAAATGTTGACAATTTCAACGTAAACATTATTTATGCCATCGGAGAGATATGACCTGGTTTATGTGCCGGCGTTGTCGATAATTGGGTGTGATGTGTTCACTCCACCAAACGCAATTCAGGTGCATATTTCAATGACATTGCACTTCATGTATATCGTCATCGAATATGTTTTAAAATAAAATAACACGTATTACATTATCTTTTGTATGTTTCGTTTCATTTCAATTCGAAATTCTATCGCTCTTACTGGAAGTACCTTTCTGTTTTCTCGAAGTTTGCACGTCGATTGAAATTTAATTCACAAAGATAGCCTCGTGGTATTACAACGAATACGTTTTTCCAAAATTTCTTATCACGTTGTTATTAGTTTCATGAACCAGCATATCCCTATAGGGACATTTCATCTCATAGACTGTGGATTATATGTATTAGGTAAATCGGAAAGTTCCGTTCGTTTTTTTACAAAAAGTATAGCTTTATTCATGAAAGAAAATGAAAAAGTACGTTAATCAAAATATTGTCCATCGTTAGCGATGACTTTTTCCCATCTTTCGGGTAGCAAGCGAATTCCGCGTCGAAAGAATGATTCATCTTTGGAAGTTATCCAGGCGGAGATCCATTTTTCGAGATCATCGTACGAATTAAATCGTTCTTCAGCAAGTGCGTGTGCCATCGACCGAAACAAGTGGTGGTCAGATGAGGCACAGTCTGGTGAATAAGCCGCATGTGGTAGCACTTCCCAGCGAAGTGCTTCTATCGTTTCCTTGACAATTTTTGAGACGTGAGGCCGAGCATTGTCATGCAGCAAAATCACCTTACGCTGTCTCGTTTCATATTGTGGTCGTTTTTCGTGCAATGCTCGACTCAAACGGATAATTTGTTGTCGGTAGAGATCTCCTGTGACTGTTTGACCAGTTTTTAGCAGTTCATAGTATACCACACCTTCCTGATCCCACCAAATGCAGAGTAAAGCCTTTTTTCCGTGGATATTCCGCTTTGGCGTCGATGTTGACGGTTGGCCAGGATCACAAATGGTTTTTCGACGTTTAGGATTGTCAAAATAAATTCATTTTTCATCCCCAGTGATGAGACGGTGGAGAAACCCCTTTCTTTGTTGCCTAGCAAGCAAAATTTCGCAGATGGTTTTCCGCCTTTCAATGTCTCTTGGCTTGAGTTCATATGGGACCCACTTTCCTTCCTTGTAGACCTTCCCTAAGGCTTTTAAACGGTCGGAAATGACAGATTGAGCACAATTTAACGCTTCTGCAATTTGTTTTTGCGTTTGACATGGATCTTCATCCACCAACGTCTGCAATTCTTCGTCTTCGAATACTCGTGGCCGTCCAGAACGCTCTTTGTCCTCCAAAGAAAAATCACCATTTTTAAAACGTCGAAACCACTCTCTACATGTTTTATCGGAAACAGCATTATCGCCATAAACGTCTACAATCATTCGATGAGCTTCAGCTGCCGTTTTCTTCCAATTGAAACAAAAGACTAACACTTCGCGCAAATGACGCTTATTCGGCTCAAATTCCGACATCTTCAATGTAGAAAAAAACGAAGTTATTGATGCAAGCGTAAATTGTTGTGTACTGAGTTTTATTAACAGATGTTCAAACTAAAAAGTTAGCCTTACTTTAGAGGTTATAGTTACCCACAGTTCGAGCTACGGCTACTCGACGCTAAATGGACAGAACTTTCCGATTGACCTAATATGTATACCGTCCGTAACCGCTTTCCACTACCCAGCGTCTAAGGCAGGGTCCGCTAGTCAGCCTTACTGACGAGTCCTCTAGCGGACCTAGGACGAAATGCCCCCCCTTCCTTCTTTCCTTTTCTTTGTCTCTCCACCACGCTTTCAGCAGCCGCCATAGGCCAAATTAATATGGAACGGCTAGTTCAATGTTTTCCGGCGGACCGTGTCACAGGGTATGAAAAGTTAAGAAGATCTCGCGACGATAGATCTTTAGCAGAACGTAAGATACACTCCGATAGGATGGTGTATTTTGCGAGATTCTAAATTCGACTCGAACGTTAGTCTAATTTATTTGTCTTATGACTCGAACGATGGTCAAAGACTCCAATCTTGATCAAGTCGCGCGATAGTTGATCAAGTCGAAACGATTCCATGTGGTTGACTCGGTAGTTAAATTGCTTCTGCTCGATTCGATAGTCAAAACGATTCCGATCGCTTTTCCGTTTCCTCTTCCCTTCATGTCATCCGTGTGACAACTTGAGAGTGTGGCCGATACGATGCACACAGCACCTCATTCCTTAATTTTCACCTGAAGGGAGAGGATCTTCTTTGAATGTTCCTCCACGGTAGAGGATGAAGCCTCTCCTTCAGGTTGCCGACGTTAATTAATTTTTTGGAAGAAAGAACGGCACTTCGGATTAGCGCGACGGTGTTTGAAAATCCGCGTATAATGGCGCGGATGGTTACACAGCTTAATTGCCCTACTCGTCGGTGAAGACCGTCGATGGTCGCGTCGAAGAGTCACCTTTCGGTCCGGTAACGATTGCAGGACAATACGGCCTTTTTGTGTGACACTCGAATGGGCATTGTAACGATTTTGTAGTTAATCCGCCGAAGACATTGCAAACAAATGCCTTTGAACAGGCTGTTCCTCGACCCGGACGAAATATATTTTATAAGCCACTGGCACAATATTTAGTGGATTCTGTAAAAAATGGCGAATCAACAATAAGGTTCATTCTACTGTGGCATTGCTTGTTCGGGGAAATATATTTTTATTGCAACGAAACAGCTTCTAAAGACGATAGTAAATTTGAAATTATGGGTAGTTATTTATGAAGTTAGATCAGTATTCGTACAGGAGGTAATATTTACCTGTTAGGTGGGCCACGGGGATGCTGCACCCAAGGGGGTCGTGCATTTACGGGATCCATTGATCGTCCTATCGCGTAGGTTTTGTCACGTCAAACGTTATTATGCATGGAGCTAAAACGTTAATAACATGCGTGTTTACTTTGTATCTCACCTAAAAGTGTAAAATATCATACTCTCGGTAGTAGAAATCTCATGTGAACATCGAATCATCATGAAAGGATTTATAAAATCTCAACGTTCGTGTTTCGACAAAAATTGCAAAAATTTGTTTCTTGCGTACTTTTGTCCAAATTCACCGAACGAATTCCACTATTTAGTTTTATAAGTAGAAATTATACACTAACTGCACTTACGTGTGCCAAAGATTAATTTTTTTATGGCCTCTTTAGGACAACAATTTTATACATTCTCGTAATATAACTACATAAAAACATGTATTTTAAACTGCCAACATTTAAGTCTGCAAAACATATATTTTAAATTTTCATTACGAGTTGAAATAAAAACTTTTTAAAAAATATGTCTTTTTTATTTTTTCATATAATTTCTACTACTTACAATTATTTCGAAATTATTTAGTAAATCAATGCTTCTAGTTGCTCCAAGAAAGTCAAGTCGTTTGGTTCTACTTTTAAAAAGTTACTAATGGGAGATTTAAAGAGTGTCCGAATACTTTCGTAAGCCACTCTATGTAAATTAATTTAAGGAAACAGTCTCACATGGGTAGTTCAAAACATCAATACTTTTATTGCGCTTTTAAAAAATATAGTATCTGGAAAATACTTTCCCAAAGTTTTATTCTGAAATGCATTGGAATGACAAAGTAATGACCATTCCAGGAGAATGCTAAGGAACATCTTTCCTCAGCTGAGAGAGGGCAGAGAATTTTGTCTTCATCCCTCAAGCGAGGGTAGTATGCCAAGGAGAGGAAGTCTTCGTGAACGGGGGTTCGTGGTGCCAACTCGAGCAACCTATGGAGGAGGCTGGCAATGCAGGTCAGCCACATGAAGTCCTTATTAGAGTAGATAGTGAGGGGAGACAACACTCCTCCCATGAAGTAGTACTTTAGCAGGAGACAAAAGAGTTCCTGTCGCGTTCACTTGGAGTTCCTGGCACTCTCTCAGTTAGCCGAGGATGGTCACCGTGGTAGTTTAATGTGTATAACCGGCATTCCACTATAGCCGAGGAGTCCCACAAAGCTTCCCACTTTGACTCCAGGGACATGAGGTATGCGTAATGCCATGCCCCTACGTAAAAAAAGGATGATTACCCGCATATCACGCATTTTTCTGTAGTACTTATATGTTGTCTGTTCACAATTTCTGTTTTACAAGTTCTGTCTGTTGGTGATTTCTGCTATACCCGTTCTTGCCTGTTCGTGATTACTTTTATACCCGTTTTTGTCTGTTCGCGATTTCTAGTTTACAAGTTTTATCTGTTCGTAATTTTTGGTTTACGAGTTCTTGTCTGTTCGTGATTTCTGATTTACGAGTTTTGTCTGTTTTCAATTTCTATTATACTCGTTTTTGTCTGTTTGTGACTTCTGGTTTACGTGTTCTATCTGTTCGCAATTTTTGGTTTATGAGTTCTGTCTGTTCGCGATTTCTGGTTTACGAGTTTTTGTCTGTTCATGATTTCTGTTGTATCCGTTCTTGTCTGTTCGCGATTTCTAGTTTAGGAGTTCTGCCTGTTCGTGATTTCTGTTATACCCGTTCTACCAGAGTCTTGTTGCGTTTTGTCCGCCGTCACCTTGGTTTTGTCGTGATTGGTTGTGGGTAGTTTCAGTTGCAGGAATGTTGCGCTTTTTTAATTGGTTGCAGAAATTATGAAAGGAGTATGCCTGAAGGCGTAGTGCCTGAAAGCGTGTGCCTGAAGAAGTGGGAAACGGTCAATCAGGGATTATTGTGATTTATTGCAAGTGTGTCTAGTTTCCGTTTCTTCGAAGGCGTCGCACGTGGTGTTTGTCCGTTGGGGTAAAATTGTCTTCGTACGGTGCGTGTCGAATGGTCGGCTCCTTTGGAGCTGACTTTATTACTGTTTTGCCTGCTTTTCGTCTTTGTGTTCTAAATTTCCGAAGACTAGATTGGGCACGTACAATCTTCGGTGTTGCCGTCGCAACAATAATGCACCATCGTATACAACAGAGCCGGTGAAGGAAACGATTGAGGCATTTAGTTGGGAAATACTTTCGCATGCGGCTTACTCACAACACTTGGCTCCATCCGATTATTACTTATTTGCATCTACGGGACACTCAGTTGCTGATCAGCATTTCGTATCTTACGAAAATGTACGAAAATGGCTCGATGACTGATTTACCTTAAAAGAGGAACAGTTTTCCTGGCGTGGCATCCATAAATTGTCAGAGAGATGGGGAAGATGTATAGCTACCAATGGGCAATACTTAGAATAAAATATTTTGTATCATTTTCATACAATAAACATATATTTATTATATTGGGTTGTTCGGAAAGTAATTTCGTTTTTTTTTTGTGAAAATGAAAGACAATTTTCGTATAATGAAC
>CM052089.1:4772779-4798338 GCA_028453745.1 Agapostemon virescens
CTTTTGCCATCTTTCTGGTAGTAGCATGATTCCACGCTCATAATATTGTTGGTCTTTGCTGGCAAAAAACTGATCGAGTTGTTTTTTGACCTCCTCATTTGAAGTGAAGGTTTTACCGCCTAAAAAATTTTGCAGTGACCGGAACAAAGAATAATCCGAAGTTGCCAAATCTGGAGAATATGGTGGGTGTGGCATTGTATCCCATTCAAGGTGTAAAAGCTTTTGGTGAGTGATCAAACTTGTATGAGGTCTCACATTATCTTGGTGGAACACTACACCTTTTCTGTTGATTAATTCTGGCCTTTTCTGTTGAAGTGCATCATTCAGTTTGTCCAGCTGATGACAGTAGACTTCCGAATTAATTGTTGCGTTACCAGGTAAAAGCTAAAAAAAAACGATTCCTTTAAAATCCCACCAAACAGACAGCATCACCTTTTTCTGATGGATATTGGCTTTGGAAATGCTTTGAGCCGATTCATCTTTTTTGCTCCATGATCTCTTGCGTTTGACATTGTTATATACAACTCATTTTTTCGTCCCCAGTAATGATGCGCTTCAAAAATGGATCATTTTCATGACGTTTCAGAAGTGAATCACAGACGTCAACGCGACAACACAAATTTCTCTCCGTGAAAACATAGGGAACCTATATATCGAGCTTCGAGGTTAAAGCCAGGCCTTTCAAGTGACTACAAACAGTTGAATTTGATAAAAACCTCTCACCGATCTCAAGTGTTGTTATTCGCCGGTTTGCATCAACTAATGCCTTTATCGTGTCTTTATCAGCTTCAACCGGCCTTCCAAAACGTGGTGCATCTTCGACATCAAAATTGCCGGATCGAAATTTTGCAAACCTGTTCTGGCACTGGTGTACTGTCAACACACCTTCTCCATACACATCGGTTAATTTCATTCTGGCTTGAACAGCATTTTTACCTTTTCTATAGTAAAAAAGTAAAATATGATGAAAATGCTGCTTATTGCTCTCCATATTTAAAAGGGCACCAACCAAAAACTACTGCGTAGAATCAATTGGCCTTTTTCACACACAAGCCTTGCTATATCAGCTCTCAAAACATATAATGATTATGCGGCTAAGTGTGAAGTTGGGTTAAAAAAAATACAATTAACTTCTGTGTCGGAAAATAACGAAATTACTTTCCGAACAACCCAATACAAAGATTCCGGTTTTATAGTTACATACCTGACAGTAGCGTGCAATAGCTAAAAGGTTAAAATTATTAAATTGTACAGTGCTTGAATGAGACTGCGCCCTTAAGCATTGCGATACACTTTGGAAAGGGTACGTGTCGTTTCATCGATTATTTCTAATCGATAAGCCGTTTCTTTTTGCAATTACGTTCGTAAAATGAAAACAGAGAGTTTCTACGACAACAAGTTTTATTCTTCGAATGCTTTCGTCAAGCATGATTACAAAACCAAGCAACAAGAATCTCGTCCTTACATCATGTAGTCTTAGAACGACGGTCATCGGTAATTCATAGGTACATATTTAACAAACGCTATACATAGTATTGGTATCTAACGATGGTAATCAATACTTCGATAATTTTCAACGTTTACTTTTACTTTTCTCTGCTCGTTAGTTTTCCTCAATTTTAATAGCGCTAGCACTATTTAGTACACTTATTTACTATAGTTAATCGTTTATTATGAAATTCATATCGTCATCCTTACTTCATTCTTAGTTTACGTTACTAAAACGTTCTCCATTATCAAGAATTATTCAGCTACTTGTTTCCATTAATACTACGAGACAATCGCGCCCCATATTCTTTCTTTTGTTCTTTCCACGTCGGAAGTTTCGTTTATCTCGTGTACATTTTATTTCGAGGAACGAGTCGAACATTTTCTTGTTTCCATCGCGGACAGATGATCGATTGTGTTATGATCCAGTGAATCAAATGTGTCTCCGCAACAAAAAATTAACACAAACTTAACGGAAGATCTCCAGACACATATCGTTCGTTCACAAACATAAATACGTGTCTTCTTCACTCCAATTATGCAATTATTGTAGTATGCACAGATTGTGTAAAAACACTCGTGTCAAAAATTTGGCGAAATAATAATCCATTAAACATTTACTTTTGACTGGATTTAGTAAATCTATAATTTAATAAATGCAGTTAAACTAAAAATTTAAACATTGTAAAGTGCATTGAAACAGATATGTGTTCATACGTCAAACATATCATACGTTTATAGTATAATATATATAAGTCAATATTTCAGCCTTTGCAATTTTAACTTTTTATCGATTTGCTGAAATTACCTTGGACATATTATTCTATGGCTATACAGGGTGTTTGAAAAATTGCAACAGGTGTTGCAAAATTTTGTTGCAATAAACAAATTTAGTTTATATTTATATGAATTCTTTATCATAATAAACTGAAAAATTCATTCAATGGATTAAAAATTACTTTGCAAGTATTTTAGAAATTATGAAGTTTAAACCATATTTATCATAATATTTCTTTATACTGTCTTTGATATCTTATTAAAATTTGAGAGAAACTGTCTTGAAATCCTTTTTCAAGCATGAAGTAATTAACAGGTTGATTAAAGCAATCGTATTAAATATTCAATAAAGTTAGGCATAGTCAAAGTGCCATTTTTTTTAGTGTTTGAAATGTTTAAGAAGATATGAAAG
Organism: Agapostemon virescens; assembly: GCA_028453745.1. Taxonomy (NCBI): domain Eukaryota; kingdom Metazoa; phylum Arthropoda; class Insecta; order Hymenoptera; family Halictidae; genus Agapostemon; species Agapostemon virescens. The sequence continues at coordinate 4,775,457 of CM052089.1, forward strand.
TAGTCAACAATAATATGCCTTGTCACACATTTGTGATTCGATTCTCTAAACTAGATTTAAAAAATTATAAAATATTCTTTTATGTCGTAATTCTTCTATCATTCAGCAAAAATTATTTCAACATTTAAACATCTTTTTAGTTTTGATTTCTTTTAAATATACACAAACAATCGCTAGAAGATGTGATGGTTGTTCCATTGTTCGAACAGCTCTCCGTATCTATTAGTTCGAATAATAGTGATTTTATATTATATTCTTCATTGTACATATAGACAAATTTTATTTATGTTGTCCAAGATATTCCGAAATTCTCAAAAAGTTTTCTTTCAGTTTATAAGCGCACATAGTAGTTTAGTAAGGATACTGCACTGTATTTTGAAATAAAGTAATCAATGCTTGAAAGTCATAATGTTCTGAAACTTGAATTTAAGTGCAGTTTCCAGCTCTTAAATTGAAAATTTCAAGTTTCAATAGTGAAATACAACTTTTTAAATTATCCAATTAAACTTTTAAAATGTGTACCGTTCATACCCAAATCATAATTTTAGATCTTTAAATATAGACTCGAATTATAATCTAACTGACAAATCAAAATTTTAATCTAATTGTAATTCATGACACAGTATAAATGCAGATATTAAATTAAGATTAACGATAATATTTAAAGTGAAACAAAAATGAAACGAACATTCTGTTGCCAAAATGAAAGTAATCTGTGCTAATTTTTTATTGTGGAGAATAGCTCCAGTCGAAGGCCACTATAACCGACGATGATAGCGTATTATTATTAGCCTGCAAATGTTTATGCAGAATCACACTTTCATAGAATAATTTACAAAAGCTAAAATCGAACAGAAGTCTGTCTCCTTCGTTAAGTACTTTTATAACACAAGTTAACAGCAAAATGAACGTACTATTAAACTTCTTCTGACAATTTGTTTTATTGAATTTTCCATTTATTGCATAAACATTTTCAGTGGCATCGTTTTCGTGTATATTGCACAGGGTAAATCATATGTCCAGTTAAACGTCAGTATTACAATAATCGATGGGAATAGTTACTATAAAAATGCGACTGTCTACAGACTATTTAAATAAGAAAAATATTTTCACATATAATTTCAGTAGTTCAGGGTTTCATAGTTGTATCGATTCTAGAATAGTAAATAAATGTGAAATGTTTCCCTCGACGATTAAAATATTGACAGGCAACGGATCGCATGAAGTAGCCTGTATGATTCGAACGAATTCATTAATGACTGTTGCCGTGGAAAAATTTAATGACAACTATTACCGTTGAGAAAACATAAGTATCATAAATAAAGCTTACAATGCTTCACCCAGTGTATGTTTAAACAAACATTTGCGGTCTCGTCATTAAAATTTTGACCGTACCAAAATGGCTGACACAATACAGCGCCATAACTCTAACGCATTATGCTCGCAATTATTTATTATAGTCACTGAACTATTAACGTAAAACTGTTCCTATCCTTTCAAATCATTCAAAGTCTTGGTTCGCAAACGTTAATTCGCTGAACTGTGACTTTTACACATTACTTATTATGTTAGCACGTGATTACAGTAATGCTCTCTTTTCTCTCTCTCTCTCTCTCTCTCTCTCTCTCTCTCTCTCTCTCTCTCCTAGCAAATTACTCGAGTCAAAGAAACGAAAATCGTTTTATTGAGTTCAGAAATGATATGTGAAACGAATCGATTATAACTTATATTATTTAGAACGTATAATCGAACGAAACTTCTAGCAATCGTACAATCAAAAAGGACAGAAATCAGTTTGATTTGTTCGTTGTAGTTGATAAATAAAACTTACAAGTATGTTTTCGCTACAGATCATCATCGTATTCTGAACAATATTCTGGGACTCCCCAGGCTTTCGAAATAGTAAAAAAAGTCCAATTTATAGCCTCTGACTTACGTTACGTTTATCTATGTACACGTTATTTACACCTTAAGGTTAATTAGTTTGTTCTATTTCGCTAATACCTAACTAGATACCACTTGTTCTTCTTCCCTTCAAATATTATCAGCATTCCTCGACAGAAATAACACTTTTTTTTTTTATTTCGATCGCCTTCTCCTAACATTAATTAAACGTCTGCGATTCATTAACAACTGTTAAAATATCAAAGTAACAATAGCTGACTATCGATGGAATAATCTACTATTGTCAAAGTGAAACTTTAAGGTTCGTTATTGTGGGATCGGGCTTACGACCCGACACGCAGTAACCAATTGTAGTGATTGATCGTAGCATATGTCAATTATTTTTCGGATATTTAAAAATACACAGACAGGAAACGAACGCGATTTGGTATCGCGTGATTAGATAGAATATCAAATAACGCGCAGATCGTCCATAGCTTGCGCGCAGTTTTTCTTTGTATTTAGTATTTTAAAAGACTAAACTTCGCCACGAAAGATTGCTTAATCTAGCACATGGTTCGTGGATTACCGATGGTCAATCAGTAATTTCTACATTTTACATTAATGTTCTGTCTACTGGAAAGCTTAGTATGTATATATATATATATATCTATATTTTATCAAACGATTTATAAATAAATTTCTCTTTTTACAGTATGTATTTATTTGTAATAAATTATACCTATGTATGAAATACATAATGTGTCGATATTAATAACAATTTTGATAACGGTTAAATAAATTTATATGTATATGCTGGCATTTAGAAGTATTTCGACACTTCGACGAAGAAATTCGAAATATTATAATCGTTCGATGGCATGTAAATTGCACAAATAAAAATATCATAATCGAAACAGGGTGACTTAACATGCCTCTAACCCTTTTGTTACGGCAGTTCTCTCTGCTGGAGTGACGCCACTGAACAGGGCACCGCGCCGCAAAAGTGTACACATTGCACGTCGGTAATCTTCGGTGTTCGCGCTTATGTCTTTCAACGCCATCTTGGAATTCTTTTGTAATATGTACACTTTTTTTAGAGCTACGTAACAACCGTTTCATCGCATTACATGAGAAACATGATGTTTGTTTGCCAACGATAGTCGGCGCAGATCATCGCATAGATGTCGACTATAGTCGGCACCCGTAACGAAAGGGTTAAAAGGCATCCGAAACAAATGTTTTTTCAATCATATTAACGAATTATTAAAGATGAATGAAAGATTGTGCAACGGTTGAAAAATGAATTTTTGAGTGATGTAAAACACGATTCTATGATTGATATTATGATGACGAGTGAAAAATGCTACCAAAAGTGTCCAGTTACCCATCATAGCTACGCAACGGATGCTCAGTATGTATTTCATCATCGGTTGAAAAGAAATTCTTACAAAGTTACACCTTCTTTTACGTTTGTTATATTATACGGAATGGGGTTGATGCTGATAAGCCTGTTCAGTCACTCACATTGGCCACCGCGTGACAGCTGTTTTTAACACACTAACGAATAATTACGACGTCATACGTAAATTAGTAACCGACTCTATCATAGAAAATTGTGTGCGTTCTTCCCTATTACTCTAGTGCAAAGTAAAGTTCTTTTATTTGTTCGTTCCACTAAGGGAGAATTCTGGCTTCCGGCTTACCACGATCGACGATACAGACCCCGACTTCCACTTTACCGTGTTTCGGCGTTTTCTGGACGATTTATCGATCAGGTAGCGAATATGTTTACTCATGTTCGAATACTACGTCTCCCGAGAGCGATCTTCGATCGCTCGGTATAATTCATTCAACACGTCTTCCCGATTAATATTCTATTTACCAATTTCATCTGGAAGATAGTAATGACGTCAAACTTTACATTACGATCGTTAATTGATAAACAAGATGTCCTAAGGTGTAATTTTATGTTAGGGCTTGAAAACTGCCGTAATGCTGATTTTGATTTTTGGAACGTTTACGAACCTTTAAATTTTCAATTATTATCCGTTTCGGTTGTGCTTCCTATTTTAATTTCTTTACTGTTACTTTTTGGTTCTATATTGATTCTGAAACGGTTTCAGGATAGACACCATACCATACGTATATTTATATAGGGTGTTTCGTCTAAAACAGGACACCTAAATATCTTCACTACCTCTGAAAATACAAAAAATGTTGCTAACGTAATCTAGATGGTTTCAAAAGACGAATCGAATGGAAGAATCATTTCTTGTAAATTGTAATTTTTTAATCGTTTCTCCAAGGTCACTCGTGTTTTTTTACATATATATACACACAGTTTTTGGTGTTATATGTTATAGCAAACATTATTGTGCATACATCTATGTTTAATAGCACGACCTTGAAATGACCGTGAACTCTAAAATTTGCTAATTAATGCAGAACTTACTTTCAGACACATTTCAGATTTCAACGGTAACAGGAATTCGACTATGAACTTGAACTTGTAAATAAACACATTGTATTATTCGTCTGCGTACATAGAGAGTGAGAGCGATATGTATTTAAGAGTTTGCTCACTGCTAGATTTCTCAGTGTATCGACAAGCGATCCGTAATACGTTATTCAGAACAGGAGAAAATTCAAATGGTTTTAATTTACGGTGAAGCTCGAGAATGTCTAAGAGAAGCAATACGAATTTACAAAGACAGATTTCCAGAACATTCTTGTCCATCACGTTCTGCATACTCAAGTATTGTTAAAAGATTTTGTGAGACTGGTAGTGTCAACAGAAACATTCGTATGAGACGTAAGACTGTTACTCATGAAGCAAATGTGAACAATATCATCGCGAATGTAAATAAAAACTCGCATGTTAGTATAAGGCAACTTGGACGTGAAACTGGTATAAGTGTTACAAGCATATTCCGGTTTCTTCATTCACAAAAAATTCATCCTTTCCATTTATCTCTTCACCAAGAGCTCCATGGAAGAGACTTTGAAAACCGCGTACACTTTTCTCAATGGGGTATACGGAAATATGAAAGTGATGAAATGTTTTTCCAAACAGTATTGTTTACGGCTGAAGCATCCTTTACAAATCATGGTCAGGTGAACCTCAAGAACATGGATTATTGGTCGGTTGAAAATCCACGATGGTTTAGACAACTCGATAAGCAAAGAACATGGACCATAAATGTCTGGTGTGGTATTCTAAATAATAAGATAATTGGGCCGTATTTTATCAACGGTACGCAAACTGGGCAGAAGTATGCTGAATTTTTAGAACATATTCTACCAAATTTATTAGAAGATGTACCATTTAGGGACCGACTAGTATTATGGTATCAACACGATGGGTGTCCAGCACACTTTTCCCATATTGCAAAACGTGTCCTCAACGAAAAATTCCCAAATCGTTGGATGGGACGCGATGGACCTGTATCATGGCCGGCTCGTTCACCCGATCTCACCCCACTTGATTTTTTCTTATGAGGGACATTAAAGGGTACGGTTTATCAAGAGCAGCCCACGACGCCAGAAAATATGAAGTAACAAATAATTGCAGCATGTGCTGATATGAAACATGAAATCATCGAAAGAGCTGTATAATCTGTCGTTTTTCGCCTAACGAAATGTATCACAACGGAAATACATCATTTCGAACATTTATTGCACTAATAAATGTGATTATTTACAAGTTCAAGTTGATGGTCGAATTCCTTTTACCGTTGAAATCTGAAATGTCGCTGAAAGAAAGTTCTGCATTAATTAGCAAATTTTAGAGTTCACTGTCATTTCAAGGTCGTGCTATTAAACATGGATGTATGCACAATAATGTTTGCTACAACATACAACAACAAAAACTGTGTATATATATAAAAACACGAGTGAGCTTGGAGAAATGATTAAAAAATTACAATTTACAAAATACGATTCTTCCATCTGATTCGTCTTTTGCAACCATTTAGATTACATTAGCAACATTTTTCGTATTTTCAGAGGTAGTGGAGATATTTAGGTGTCCTGTTTTAGACGAACACCCTGTATACAATAAACTACGTTAGAATATTATAATATAGAAATTTCTGTAATTAACCCTTTGCACTCGAAGCTGTTTTAGCTAGAAAACCAGAGCATTTCTTCTAACTTAGGATAATTTCATTCCACATGAATTATTTCACTTTATGTATATAGGATTTTTTACTGTTATTTGTCCTTATGGCACTTAAATTTTTATCAAATTGTTAAATAAAAGTATAGCGATGTTTAAATTATTTTAAATAATAGTGTGCCAGTTTTTCGTGGGGCCTCAGAGTCACCTCTCGAGTGCAAGGGGTTAATATCACTAAAATGTAGATTTTGTGCATTTATGGAAGAAACACAAGATAGTGAAAATATCGGAAGATTACAAGAATATGTTTATATTATTTGTCAATTTTTCCAATTACTTGCAGAAGAAATTGTATCGTTAATTATTATATCTGCAAAGAGATGTACATTTGTGCATCGTTTACAAAATTGTCATAGAGGAAATACAATTGTTAGCGTTATTAACTTCTAACAGACCATTGAAATGAATAAAGTAGCTGCATATTTTTCACATTCGAGCATAGTATGAGTATCGTATGAGTATGAGTATCGAGTATGAGTATCAGTATAATATCGAGTACAGTTGATATTATATATCATATTATGATGTTAATTATAGTTAGAACAAATAATTAGACAATATCCGACATTGGGTACAATAATATGTGTCTTTAAATTAAAGTTTTAAGAAGATTAATATTGATTCCAATGAATTTGTTAAAATTATTTCTATGATTTAATCAGAAACTTAACGATGTCCACTATCCCGTGTATTATACGCGATTCACAGTTACTAACATTGATTAGTCTTCGTTTAAAATATACGATAAATATAACTGATATAATTAGGATTGGTCTAAAAGAGGTGCAATAGAAAAATGGCAGCGAAGAATTATGAATACTGAAAATGGACACTTGAGCATTTATACGTATACTAAAAACTTGGATTGAGTGAAAGAGTTCAGATTGTTGATGCAATTTAATGCGAAAAAGTTTGAAAGACATAAATAATTTTATATACTTTACAATATCTTTATATATTTAGTACTTGGAGAATTTTTCCTATAGAAAATAAATAGAAATTAATTCTAGAACCTTTGCGGAACCAAAGAAGGAAAAGTTATAATAGATGAGTGCAAGAGTTCGTGACTGATTTTGAAAGGTAAACTTTATTAAAATTTGATAAAAATGTATTTTGTAAGGCGTACTTCTTAAATGTCACAATTTTTTTAGGAATTTCCAGTAGTGCAATTTGAAAATGTTCCAGGTAAAATTTTACCACTGCTTAGTGGACTTCACGTTCACATATTTTTAAATCTCAAAAAATGGATCCCGCGTAGAAAAATCAAGGTCACCTTGATTTCTTTAAATGGCACTACATGTATTTGATATTATAAGATTATTACTGAATGCGAAACGAATTTAACAAAATTTTGTACAGACGAAATTTGAATGAAAAATTATTTCTTTACAACAGAAATGAAATTACATCAGATGTTCGAACTGCAATCGGTCTTCTATGATACGTAGCTCCGTTCCTTTCGTGAAATTTTTCGTTACAATTTGGGCGTCTAGGTTTATGTTTACTACTCGTATTTACTCTCGTATTATGTATGTATTTATTACATATGCTCCAGAATGATCAGCAAATCAACGTGTCATCGATTTAATCAGCTTATTAGGAGTATTTCTTCGAACGTAATTTAGCGTATCACGATTTAATCTTTCAGAATGACTAGGTTTTGAAATACAAAATGATATGACATGTTATCTGTACAATTTCACATTAAAATTACGTTTGCACAGAATTGTTAAGTTCAAGGTCATTTCGAGCTCATATTATAATACATTGTTGAACTCGTCTAGGCATCACTAACAATCGTATGATGTCATTTAAAAACGTCAAGGTGACCTTGACTACTTACATTTATTGCATTTTTCAGGTTTAACCCTTAGCGCCCCAATGACACCTCCAAGGCTACACTATACATTCCCTTACTGTTATTTGAAATAATTTATACATCGCTATGTATGCATTTACGAAGTCAGTAAAAATTGGAATGTTAATGAAATGAATCGTTTACAATGGAACTGTTTTAGGTCAAATATATGTTTCGAGTTTGGAATTAAAATTACTTGGAGTGCTAAGGGTTAAGCCCATCAAGTATTGATCAAATTTTGTATGGAACATTTTTAATCGCAGAACCGGAATGCCTTAAAAGAGGTGATGAATCTTAACGGGTACATCTTGTATTACTATTGTATGTTAGTATCCTCATGCGACGATTCAACACCAGATGCCGTTGATTTAAGTCCATGTGTTTTCTCCATGTTTTATGCTGGGTGACAATTATATGATTGTACAATGTATAGTGTACAATTATACACAGTGTTATTTTTACACTGCAATTGAACTTTGTTTCTATAGACTATTTTAGGTTACATTTGATAATACACACAAGTAAAATCAAAATTAATAATACACATGAGTAATATTATCTTTATGAACGATGTCATAATAATTTGTTATGCTTTTCGAGTAAATATTTCCTATTAATCTTGAATATATCGTTTAAAATCATCGAATGGTTGTAACTACGTTGAAAAGAGCTTGTTAACCAATCTAAAACTTTTATTTTTCTTAGAAAAAGTGTTATTATCTGTGTAGACTAAACCACATCGTTTTTGCGATAGAAGGTGAATTTGTCTTCAGCAACATTTACGGCGTATGCTTTCATTTGTTCACCAACTACATTTAAATACTTTGTGATATTTAATTTTCCAGAAATAAATTTTATGTCTATTTTCTCATAACAGTTGATATTGGATCAAATTATTACAATGCCATTTGCCAAATGGCGATTACGCGAAATTTGTTGCTGCTGTGTCAATTAAGATTATCAAGTTTGTTTAATAAGTTGCAACTGAAATCTTTCTTTGTACGTAAATACGACTCTTTGCATTTGTTTTGTCACAGATATGGACCATTTATTTTGAAAGTGGTGTAAGTGATTTAAAAAAAAAAAGAGATATGACGTAATTTATGCTTGATTTAGTGTAAACTTTTTGTTTATAACTAGTTAGTATTTAACATCTTAAAAAATGCCTATGCTTTGTTCAATTTAAAATTGGCCGGTAAAAGAAATTGTGTAACCATTGATTATGAAAGTGGTGTAAGTCCAATTTCCATAGACAGAAAAAATGGCATTACGAAAAAAGAATTTCCTGTACACACCACAGGATTATTATGACGTTATAAGCCAATGTAGACAACATAATAAATTTATTTTACACGAAACGAGAGAATTTCGTTTCAACAAAAAATCTACAAAACGCAATTAAAAAACAGATAAGAAGAAACACTAATGGAGAAAGAGTAAATTGTTTGCAAATATGTTGGATGAGATTTTGTAAAAGTGCACCGTATACTATTTTATATAAAACATCAATGGAGGACGCAAAATTTAAGACTCTAAATTTATCACCTACATGTCGGGGAAGACCGCCAAAATTTGAAAAAATCTTATTCTTTCAGATTCTTTTCTGTTAGAGTACCTGCAGCATAATATAATTGGTAAAAATTTCCAGTCTTCCAGTTTTTTGAACCAGAAAGTTTCTAATTTCGTTGAAGCTGTCGAAAACTACCTCAAAACCTTCTTTGAAGAAAATTGATGCAGTTTCTACAAAACGGAATCCCGCAGTTTGCAAAACGTTAAGAGGAAGTTCTAGAAACTGGTACTGACTATCTACAGAGTATCCCAATTTGTAATTCCTTGAAAAAAGCAGACTATTATGTGGCTCCTATAAGGCGACATTAAAATTTGTTAGACTTTTATGTAAAACAATTTTTACATTATAATTTTTGTACTCAACACGTTGCGTGCCAAGCCGTCTTTGTCCGACCTGTCGTTCAGGCTATTTGATGTTTTAGCTAAAGATTGATATATTATCAAGCAATATTTCATTACATCATCAATCCATAAATAATTAGCTTCTATACTGCATGTTTTGGAATGTCTCATTCTTTTGGTGGAAATATATTTTACACAATTGAATTTATCATAAAATGTAGAATTCCAGCGCATTAAATAAATATGTCAGCGTGTACCATTTATGGTATACATGGTCTGAAGGTCAAGGTTAACCTGTACCATAAATAATTGAACTGTTGCACGTACGATTAACAGTAACAAATGTGATATGCACGGAAGGAAAAGAACGTAAAATGGAATTATTGGAGGACAGAAAAATGTCTCGAGTTAGGAATTAAAATTGCTTGGAGTGCAAAGGGTTAACAATTTATCAACGAAAACCAGCGGATGGATTTCTGCTCGGCCAATGGCAATTCGAAGCTTAGCGGAACCGCGTTCTCGTTGGTCCATTTTTCATTAACAACTCTTCGACAAAACCGTGGATAATATTTGCACGAAGGAAAGGGTTACTTCAAACGACTTCAGGAATCACCTCGATCAATAATAATAATCATAACCGCTCGCGTTTCACGAAATCGGGCACGAACTTTTACACTCACGTAACATAATCGATATGGAAACCAAAATAGAAATTGTAGCCGAAATAGATAGGAGTTGGAAATTTCAGTTCTCCGTAACCTTTATTCAGAATAAAGGTTCCTCACAGCAGTATTAACACATTGCGTACGGGTGACGAGATATCTCGTCTACAACAAACTAAATGTTGTGGCCGGGTGACGAGATATCTCATTTTCATGTTTTTTCGACTCAATCGATGCCTTAACGCTTTGACTGCCAAACTGGCAGCTCTAAAAATCCAATGAAATCGAAGCGAGTTATTGAATGAAATAGAAATTGAAAAACTAAAATGTATGACATCGAGTAGTCCTCGGACCTTCTTGCATTTTCTGTATCACTATAAAGTTAAGTACAACAAATATATTAACACGAAAATTCATTTACAAGCCGCACAAACAATTCCGTCACCCATATACAGGTGACATGGCAGTTAAAGTGTTAAGGAACTAAAAATAGATTTTCTTGTTACTTTACCAGGGCAACGAAGTCTCTAATAATAGGCAAAAAGAAATTCCCAACAAAAAAAATGTAAAGTCTGCTTGTCCAGCAGAAAAAGGAGCGAAACTAGATATAGTTGCAAATTGTGCCAAAAACAATTGCACAAAAGAGAATGCTTCACCAGGTATCACACTCTAAAACATTACTCAACTGTGTAAAATAAATAATAGTTAAAATGTAAAAAAGTCTACATATTAAATAGATGTATAAACAATATATAGTAATATTTAAGAATACTTTATGTGTATATAATAACCAAATGCGAATTTAAAAAGTGCATATATGCATAGTATAAAGTGTTTCTGGAGGGTCCAAAAATGTGCGGGCCCTGGAAGCGCGTTGAGCGAGCAAAGTGCCGTACGCAATGTGTTAATCAGAATCTTTCTACAACTGTTGGAAATAATTATTTTCGGAAGCATTTCAAGCCCTGCTCGAATGCACAACCTGACACGAGCTACCAGCAGCAATTCTATTATAATAAAAGTGTCGTCGACCCACTGGTGGCCATAACATCCCGACAAAGTACTACAAGTAGCGTACATATTTGATGCGCGTTCGGTACAATAAAAGCCTTGTAGGTAGCGGTAACCTGCTGGTGGTTATCATGGAAATGTATGGAAATTTTGTTGGTCGTATGCGATTCGAAAATGATTCGGGACACGTAATTTCTCAATTAACTCTCGTAGTCGTCATCGTTTCAGTCAATGGCTGACGAAGAGTCGAGGATTTCACCGATACAACGATACAAAAAACATCTCACACGCTAACAACACTCTCTAATGGCAGTATTTACGTAATACCGAATACAGTTCATCCTACAAATTTGTATTTACAAATCCAACGCGACGTAAGGCATCTTACATTCGGATGCGTCGGAGCTACGAGTCTCAGCTATGAACATGCCTAAGGACGTCGAAGAATTCGAGATTCGTGAAGTTCGCGCGAATGTTCAACCGAGGTGCTTGTCGAAAAATGTTATATACGTATGAGTAAACGCTCCGCGGAGTTGTAAATTAATGGTCGTTTTCGCGATAGCTTATGTTTAATTTCTTCTCGTTAAGGAATCGCAGATTCTCCGACGTGAGTATATCAGTCCGCTTTGCACGACGATGCGCAACTAACGATCATTTAACTGCGACAGTTAGGATGTTTATACATGACGCGTGATTGGACAAAGAAACGATCGAAAACTAATAAAAGAGAAGAAACGATGACAACCCACAGTAACATTAACCACATACTACGACATTGAACAACGACATCATCGGTTGTTCAATCAGCTACATCTATCAGCTTTAGAATTCGTATGCTTTACTTGTTCTTACCATACTATTGGTTATTATTATAGGTAATGTCTCGCATGTTTCGATTCTTTCGTTACAAAATACAGTATTCTCACAGAGACTAATGTTATTTGTAACGAAACATCACTCAATCTTAAGTCAAGCGCACCGAAACGGCAGAAACGAATGATCAGTTTCGCAAGATTATGTTGATCGTTCTACCTGGACACGATTATAGTCGTCGAGATAGCTTTTCGGTGAAGTTTTCGGCGAGTCTCAAAGAATCGGCGAACAGCATAAGGTATAGGAAACGTGATCCACCAGCGAACATAACGAGAATTATTCGTAACGAAGCTTACTCGATAGCCTAACCAACAAGCGAGAATCGTCGAATGACAATGAAACCTTTGAACGCAGGCTGGCACTCATATATGGTCGTTTTTATAATAAACGGTAAAAATTTGTAGAAATATTGTATCCCACTTATTCTGATCAACGCAGTACGTATTAACATTATGATCCACCGATGATTATTATTCAAACGAAATTACGAGTAACGTAATTTATTTACTTACTAGCATGCCTTACAAAAGTTCCTTTCGTAAATTTAAATGAGAAACATCCAGTGCTTGAAAATTCAAGCAACGAATTATTTTGTTGTAATATTCACTGTATGTAATGTACACCGGTGATCCTACTACATCGCCTTTTTAAATTTTGTACATGTATATTTCTAACGAAATATGTTCTCTTTGTTAACCATTGTGCACTGTTCAACTAAACGTTAAATCACAAATTTATAAAACTAGTGGAATGCAAAATTAAAATTTAATCAAGAGGAAACAGTAATTGGTATTTCGATCGGTAACGCATTTGCCGATGATGAATTAGTTTAGTTCTGTGATAAAAGTGAGTGATTAACATATTGACAGCCGGCGATCTAAGAGACATTTAAAGCCTGAGCACCGGCAACGTATCGGCCACTTAAACCCCGAACGCCAGCCTTATTCGCTTGTTTCTGATCACTGAATAGCCAAAAAAAAAATTTAAAACATTATATATTTTCCTAAAATAGTACATTTTATTTGCATATTCGTCATATACAATCTAACGGTAATTAAAAATATAAACAAAATCGAAATTTTTGCATTTGACACTATTGCAGGGGGGCAATATAATGGTGAACAAAAAAATTTGTTATGTCGCGTTTTTTAATGAAATTTCAAGGCCACCGATGTTTTTTTAAATGGAATAGTATATTTTTCTTACGATAGCATGATAGACAATAAAAAACTGAATTTAGTGGATACCACCTTTTTGACCTTGAAGTGACCTTGAGCAAGAATAATCATGTTGAAGCGGATGAAGTCTGGAAGTTTAAAACTTCCGTGTTTCGGCAAAGATTGCGCGTTGTTTACGTCGGGTTGACCTTTACATATCATAATAAATGTTCGAAATAATTTTCATAGTAAACAGCGTATGTTCATGTTAGAGTAAGTATCATTGAGATCGTTAACAGAAGTTTAATCGGTTAGAATAAGTACGTTGTTCCTTCTGCATTATTCGAGTTCGAAACGTGAAAGTGATAATGCGTTATACTGTACAGGAACGAATCGATATGGTTTTCACTTATGGCGAAAACCACCAATCTTTGAGGCAAGCAGTACGTTTGTATCGTGGAAAATTTGTGAATCGTATTTGTCCTTTGTTACACGCATTTGCCGTCGTGGTAAAACAATTTAATAATACCGGTAGTGTAAACCCACAACGCAAGAGGATATGCGGCAAAGGATTACTGCAGCATGTAATTCAATTACGTCTCAGGAAATCGACAATGCCTACAGATCATTTGTTAAAAGATTGCAACATTGCATAAATGAGGATGGTCAACATTTCGAACATTTATTATGATTTGTAAAGGTCAACCCGACGTAAACAACGCGCAATCTTTGCTGAAACACGTAAGTTTTAAACTTCCACATTTCATCCGCTTCAACATGATTATTCTTGCTGAGGGTCATTGCAAGGTCAAAAAGGTGGTATCCACTAAATTCAGTTTTTTATTGTCTATCGTGCTATCGTAAGAAAAATATACTATTCCATTTTAAAAAACATCAACATATTGCCCCCTGCAATAGTGTCACTTTGTCCTCTGAAGTTTTCTGATAGGACTGTAAATACGAAAGATATTTAGGTGTTCCCATTTATGTGGGACACCCTGTATATAACGTAAACAGAAAACAAAAGACGCTCATACCAGCAAAAAAAATTAACATCATCGTGGGGCAGCTACTCAATCGACAGATTCAAAATTCCGCGTTTTCCCGGGCCGGCTGTCAATGTGTTAAAAGTAAAATTATGCATTTCAATTAAATCGACGGTACACAAGAATTAATTGATAAACGCACTCACCAAGTTGTCCGCAATATCATTCGAATAGTATGATTCGCAGGATCAGCTTTACACAAAGAATGTAGAGATTTAAATATACTTTTAAAGAGGTTGAGAATAATAATTTGTAAGTTTGATGGACTCGATAGATAGATGTGTAATTCTTGATGAATCACAAGTAAACGTTTTGCGACGTTGAACGCTAACAAAACCGAGGTGCGTTTGTGATGGGATCAAGATACAGGTTAATCGAAAAGTATTTAACGTTATCTTACAAAATAATTAAACACTTCGAGTGATATTTCGTTACATTCATACGTGATCCACGATCTCTCTTCCTTAAAGATACATTCGTACAAACGGGTATGTACGACTCCTAAATGTTTAAAGCTAATCGATTATACATTAAGTTACACACTAAATTCGTGTTGTACAACGAGCTACCTACAATCGTGATGCCTAAGAATAATTTTTCTTAACGTGTCGGATAAACGGTATATATAAAACACGCGACCGTACGACAGTTTATTCGTCAATGTTTATTAACCCTTGGTCGACCGATCGATTTCACGATAGTTAACACGTTTACTTTACCACACATCTGTGACGCGAGTCAAGGGTTTAACTAAATTATTATTTTACCTTTACTTAGCTTGTTGCTTTAAACCCGATTAAGTAGTGGCAGCTTCATATTACGATTTACTTGAGCAGACTATATAGGTATAAGTTTCTTCAAAATAGTGTCGTTCGCTGTTCTCCGTGACGACACTCCAATTAAGTCAGGAATCAATGACCTCGTGTCATTTACTTCGAGTCGATGGTGATGCAATGAAGGAAGATTCCAAGAGTCTCTTTCCTTATCCACAAGGAACGTTCGTTAGTCACAAATCAAATTTGCAAATGCATCGACTCATATTCATAAATGACGAATTTCTTTTCATTCGAATGATAATGCGCATGAACGAAATCGTCGTCGCGCGACGATTTCAATAAGCGAACTAAATTCAATTTAAATATAAGTGACTTAGCAATTTTTTCAAGTTTATTATTTTTTTCGATCGTCACTA
Source organism: Agapostemon virescens (assembly GCA_028453745.1). Lineage (NCBI taxonomy): Eukaryota > Metazoa > Arthropoda > Insecta > Hymenoptera > Halictidae > Agapostemon > Agapostemon virescens. The sequence continues at coordinate 4,791,228 of CM052089.1, forward strand.
TAAAATATTTGTCACTCACAATAACATTAAATATGTACACACAAAGTGTTTCGCTTTATTTCAGAAATACATATAATATTAATTAAATAAATTACATTATACCATTCTGTCAAGTTTTTGTTTGAAAACGTAGCGAGCACATTTCACGCATTCATCATTTATGAATCAGCATTCACTTGGCATTCGGTATTTCCGCTAAATTTTGCTTGGTTTTTAATTAAATATTACTTCCTACCCGAAAAATATTCGAAGCCAACAGAAGTTCCAGTTGGAATGTTCTTGACTTAATGCTTTCAATAGGATTTTATAGATAACATTATAGTGAATAATACTGATCGTTAATTAAGAAGAAGAAAGCAATTCGAAAATGTTCCATCGAATCTCCCTTCATTTCTGTTTGTTTCGCATCCTGTACTTAGTACACGTCGTATACTTTACAATCGTCTTAGAAAATGGAGCCCTTTTACCGTAATTTCGTTATTGAACGTCGCTGGAAGTCGGAAGTTCCTAAGACTAGGATGGGTTTCCGGGTTGGTAGTGAGTTACTTCCGGTTCTTGGTCCTTAGTCTTTGTGTACGGTGCAGGGCTCGGGCATGGACTATTGTGGCGGGCAGTTCACTACTGTGGTAGTTGCGAAATCACTGAATTTTTTATCAATTGGTACCCTGTCGTCGTAGAGTGTCGGAGCTTGCAGGATGATGCCAGCTGTGCCAACAAACACTGCCAATGTGAAGATCCAAAGGAACAATCTGTCTAGGACCATCGCCACGTACTTCCAGTCTTCCTTCACCTTTTCACCAATTCAGAAAATTCAATGTTTAATTTTGTTACACGACAATGATGAAATTGATTTCTTACCAAACTAGTTAGTACAGCAGCGTTTACTTTGAGCAAGGTTTGGTAACAGAAAGTCAAATTCTTACGTTACACGGTAGCGTCTCTCTTCCGGGAATTGATTTGAGCACAGCTCGACAAAGTAAGAGACCAGATATAGCGTGCGAAAAGGATACAGACGAAATCCCTCGAGCATCAACAATCGAGGTTCGGCACTTCAAACGGATGCCGTGACCGTAAAATATAAACGTGAAATACAGAAAATTTGAAATTCGGTCATTTTTATTTTCCCGTTTCGAATATAATACCAATTGATTGTTAAGATTCTTACGATTAAAATCAATTTAAACGTGACCCTCTAAACGAAAACCTGTCTACTTTTAGAAATTCCTTAATTATTTACATTAAGTCTATAAAACTAGTTCGATTTACGTCATGCTTCGACTAATTTTTATTATCAAGCATTTTTATTGTCAAGAACGGTAAACATCAATACTTAACATGCCACGCGAATTTTGCATGCTTCGAACAAGTTTCATTTGTTTCATTTATAGAAATGATCAGCGTTATTGAAGAGAATTGTTAGTTACTAAAAACTAAAGTTTTCACCTCGTACTATAATCTGGTTAATTTTGGCAGCAGTGCGTTAATGTTCAATGCTGTTAATTTATTAATAACCATCATAACGGTGACAACCGTGGCATTCAAAGTGTTAAACATTGAAATAAATGTAGGTGTATAAAAAATATTTTTCTTTTCTCTTCTGTAATATTTTTGTAACAAGGTTGTGGCAAAGGGTTAAAAGCTTTGTCCATTGGAAACTGGTAGAGTTTAGCTATAGCAACCCAAATAGTTTTCAACAAATATCTGAAAAAACTTATGGCAAGCAGCGATATTATGTATAAGGGATAGCTGTTCAAAATTATCCTTGACAACATATTTCAAGGTCATAGAAATCGATAGTGACTCGGTAATCAATATAGTTACCATTAATTTTTGTAAAACTGTAGGGATCTGCAAACTAAACAATTTCGCTGATTTCGCCAAACGAAGCTGTTGAGTGGGCAAGCTTTTGTCGGAATTTATGCGTTCTGTGGATAGAGCAGCACTTGATCCGAATCGGTGAGGATGAAATAATTGCAGAAATTGGAAAACGCAAGTGTAATAAAGGACGGCTCGTTACTGGACAATGGGTTTTTGGTGGATCTCAACGTAGAACTAATCATTTATTCATCGAACCAGTTCCGGATAGATCTTCGAAAACTTTACTGTGCGGAATTCAGAAGTGGATTCAACCAGGTTTTACAATTACGTCCGATCGGTGGAAATCATATGCTTGCTTACACGAAGAATGACTTAAGTATTTAACTGTAAATCACACGATGAATTTCATCCATTCAGAGCATATCGAAAATGTTGAACGTAGTTGGTGTGAAAGTTCAGCCAAAATTTTTGGTTTTTATCATTGTTTCCACAATAACACAACTTTAATATAATAATAGTTGGATTTTTTAACACAATAGCTGAAGTTTTTCCAATTTTGTATGTAATAATAAGTGAGAATAATATTTAATGAAAAGGGCAGTTATATATTTGTATATGAAACTTAACCGTGATCCAACCCAGACTCAGAAATATATTTGAATCTTTTGGCTCGGTACTCCACCGAGGGTCAGATTTTTACAGTTTGTACGAATTTTAGTTAGGTCTGGGATAGGTTTGTTGAGGAAGAGATCTAGAAAGAAGGGTAAAACTTTTATCCCGCCGTTACCCCTTGAAATATTGCAACGATTCAGACTAGTGATGAAGATTTTGAACAAAGTCTTGAACAATAACCCAAATAGTTTTGAACAAATATTTGAAGAAACATAGGGCGAGCAGGGATAGTTATTCGGAATGATCCTTGACAACATATTTCAAGTTTATAGAAATTGATAGTGACTCGGTAATCAATATAGCTACCATTAACTTTGTAAAACAGTAGGGATCTGCAAACTAAACAATTTATGACTATTTAAAAGAAGGAAAAGTAGCAGAATATATACAGGGTATCCCAGAGTTTAAGGATCAAACTTTGTGTGTATATACTATGGCTCCAAATAAGAAAAAAATATTGTGTAAACATAGCTTTATTAAAAAGATATAACAAAATTACGGAAATAAAGTAATATAGGAATAATTCACTTCGGCCAATCTTGCGCCACGCGACTTTTATTTGTGCAGAACTTTGAAAGGCAAAGTGTATCAAACACGAATAAATTCGGGTAATGAACTAATACAAAAGATTAATAATGTATTCAATGAAACGAAACAGAATAGAAACGAAATTCGCTATTATAAATTCAATCATTGATCGCTGTTAATTATACGTTGTCAAGAACGGTAGACATTTTGAAATGCAGTACTAATTAATTCTGGAAATGGCAATGTTAAGTAGTAAATACATTGATCTATTCGAGCCAATGCACGCAGTAACAGCAAATCCGTTACTATTCCTATATTACTTGAATTCCGTAACATTGTTATAACTTTTTAATAAAGCTCTGTGTAATTTACGTTTATACATTTTTTTTTTAATTTACTGCTATAGAATATACTGACAAAGTTTCATCCTTAAACCCTAAAAAAATCTCAGCAATCCATTGGTATTACATTTAAAAAGACGAGACAAAAATTATTGAATTTAAAATTTTGAATTAAATAATTTTAGTACATTGGAATTAATCCGTTAATGTTTGAAAATTCTTTTAAGAGTTTCACCGTTTTTAATCTCACCTATACAAGTTCGTCGTAAATGCCTAAAATCTACAGTCTAACGTTAATCGTTGTTGCACAGTATCCATTATGGAAAAGTTTACCTTGGTTGAGTCTTCGAGCATTTTTGTATGCTCGGCGATGAAACGCACACAGATGCAGGATTTATGAATTTCAGGAGGGCAGCGCGAGTGTGAAAAAGCCGGAGGACTCCGCAAAACTGGACTTTTAACTTCTTCGATCCCTGCGTCGCCGGAAACGGAAAGATCCTCGCACTCAGTGTGAAGAGGAAGAGGCGGCAACGGGGGTCCGTGAATTAAACAGCTTCCGCCGAATCTTGCGCCGTCAGTGAGACTGAATTCCGAACGAAACAATACAATTTTAAATGAACAGCACAAGAATACGATGCATGTTAACCTGCCAATGACATTTTTCCTATACCGAAGCTATGTGTGTGTATCGATCGTAAAAATTAGAATAGACCGAGGCGAATTGGATCAAAATAAGCGTTCTGGTCGTATTTCTTGAACTGCAGAAGAACATTTTGAGGGCGTATTCTGGTTTTATATTTTAGAAAAATTTAATATTTAAAATTTAATAATATTATTATTTAATATTATTCAATATTATTATTTAATATTATTATTTAATATTAAAAAGTTTTAATATTTTCTTTAAGTACAAGTATTCTTAACATTAGAACTACCGGATTAGTCAAAATGACTGGTTCGTAATTTTTTCTTTCATAATTCGAGAAATTATAAAAGTATCTTCATTGGATAACTTTGAATGAATTTCTTCATTGAAGCAGACATTGTAATAAAAATGAGACAAGATCAGATTAGATGCAGTCTTGTCATTATTACGAGACAATGTACATTAGTCGCGTTTATTACTCGGTAGTTCTAGTGTTAAATATGTAAACAAACGGATTTATTCGAATGTGTAGAATTAATATTGTCATAAGCCTTTGAAGAATGCAGCTCACAGTTGTTGCTATTGTTGAAGCTATCTAGGAATGTTAATCTTTTATTTCAAGATCTATTGAATTGAAGCACTGAAATTCAATTCGTGTTCAAAGTTCATTTCGATTTAGTTTTTCATGAATCTGAAATGAACTCAAAATTAAATTTGATAATCAATATTGAAAAATTGTCTTTCTTGAAAACCAACTGTAAAACACTTCTTGAATATGCTTTGTATGGAGTAGACCGTAAGGTATAAATAAAGTAATATAAATTGTTAAAAATTGTCATACAATGTAACTGGTAATAGTTAGTACTGTGAACGTCAGTTTTTATTTTATTTATTATTAATTATAATTTAAAAAGGATACCTGGAAGGTGAAAGGTCTTCTTTCGAAGGGACACGACTATGAAATCGCGTAGGTGTTAAATGTTCTTCGATATCCTCCTGAGTGGATGATTGATAAGGATAATAGCAAGTTTTCTCTTTGCCTCTTACCGTTCTCATTAACACTCTACCCGAACTATACCTGTTAATGAAAACAAATTCATAAGACATCAGTAATGTTATAATGGTTAATATTACGTGTGTATATAAATTCAAAAATTATGTTCTGTCATGTCAAATACAGTTAACTAAAACATTTCGTATACCTGTTTCAAACGCAAAGAAACGAAAATTTTGTATAATTTAAGGATGTCAATTAACTTGTTAATTAAAATAGAACAGATTCTAGAAAATATAAGCTCTTGAAATTTCTAATACCACGTCTATTAACATTTTTAATTATCCTTTTAGGAAAGACAACGATTTTTAATATAGAACATTCACGAAATTCTTACCTGTTCGTATCAAATTTATATTGCGGCCTCCGCATAACTAACAAGCGGGGAAGAATGTGAATAAAGACTCTTTTCACCCATGGCGCCATTTTATGTGTCTGCGGTGATCGAAAGTGAACATTAAGAACAACCACTGTCACGCAAATGCTGTAAAATAGAAAAAAAAGTGATCTTTAGAATTGTGCGCGGGAATGCGTTCAGTAATGGACGTAGAAACAAATGAACAATATAAAGTACGGCTTTTTTGCAAGATATACATTGTGTAAGAAAACTGAACTTCAAGACTAAAATGTTAGTTTTGTTACATGCATAAAATGGTACAAATTATTAAAATATTTGTTCTTAAAGTCGCCGTAAAAGTAAACTATGACATTATGACGGTTTAATAAGTACTCTCATATTCGATAATTCTTAAAGTTCAATTTTCCTATAACTAATTTTTACAGTAATACACAAATATTACTACACAGCATATTATTCTGTAACTCTATATTTACATGTAATGTCAGCTTTTGCTCGTTTATAAATATCTACTATTTATTTAGCGTGATAATGTATATATAATAATTATATTATATAATAAATTATATACGTGAACAATTTCATAGACGTTTATAACCTTCAAAAGACTTTTTTATGACTATTTAAAAAATTAATGTAAGATTACCCGAATGTTATAACAGAACCTTTACAAAATATGAATTAAGTAGACCGAGGATTTTACACAATTACAATGAAAATGAGTGTATCAAATGCAAAATAGTAATAATATTTTTAATGTCCAGTTATACTATTATAACAATTTCACATCACTACATTTATTTCAAAAAGAAACAGACATATTAGTGTTTATTGCATATGAGAGTTTCTATAAATAGTATTCATAGTAATCAATCTAGCGAGAAAGACATAAAATTTAAATATAGAAATGGCATCCTAACTTCCAATTATAAAGTTTCTTTATCATAAAAAATGTATCTGCAAAATTCTAATCAGAACGTATAATTAATTTATAATAATTACAGTTGTATAGTATTTAAAACTTTGATTTTGGTCACTTTGGTGTCATATTTAAAAAAAACTCGCAAGTAAGTTAACTATATCAGGAAAATTACTGTAGCAATCACTGGATTTTCAACTTAGTGAAGCAGTTTCTGACTTACAGCAATCATCATAAGTGTTTAGAACACTAGGCACCAAAATAACATAAAGGAAAGAGAGACTGCTATATTTCCACAAAAGTTTCCATCTGCTTTGAATAATTGTTCCACTATTTCAGCTTCATTCACTGGTTTTACGTTTTCAATTAAATACACATTGTATTGACAGAAAGCAGAAGTTAAATGAAAATGTACTTCTGTTCATAACTTTACTACGTTGAAAGCAATTATAATTTTCATGAATTCTTTTAACATATTTACAGTTTCATATTTCGTCCCTTCATTTCGAGTTTGAATATGTGGATTCTACAAACAAATCAACACATAAATAACAATTTTATTAAATATTACAGTTGGTGATCGTTTCATACAATTTATTCATTAAGATATTCCACTTAAATTAGAATTCTACGTACTATATTTCGTTGAGCACCTACATTGCCGTTCGAAAATTTGGAAACAATTAAACCAAATTATAAAAAAATCAGCCGCGTATTGTTCATTACAAAAACAATCTTATATATTATAAATGAAGCCTAATAAACTGCTTTTACA